>JAOXJP010231168.1:0-10673 GCA_025762735.1 Platanus orientalis | reverse complement strand
CTTAAATGCTTTATATAGTTATTTGAGTCCAGAGTATGTAATCATGCTCAACATAGATTGAAATTTAAATAACAGTTCACATCGAAATTTTCATAAATTTTATAATATTTTGAAACATTCTAGTGAAATTTCCATCAATCTTCGTGACGAAAAATCCATCAAATTCGAAATTTTGAACCTTGGATGGGTCTAGAGTTAAAACCTACATCTCTAACATTAAATTTTTTTTTTTAATTCATGAGCCGACACGACGCCCGGTCCAATGCTTGATCAATTAATTAGGGCCAGGCCTGGGCCTAAGTTTAATAAAAACTTATGGGCCCAAACCCTGGCCCGAGCCTCTGTGGGCCTACCATGGCCCAGCCCATGCCCACCCCTAGCTGTGATAGGGACAAGGGTAGAAATTCAGGCCAGGATGGGTCAGCCCAAAATACTGCATGTGGGCCTGATCTCAATCTGAACCCAAATTCAGCCCAACTAACTCAACAAATCCGGCCCATTCTAAAAGTTGGCTTCTAGCCAATTTTGTAGTCCGAAGCTCAAAGCCCATGGATTGTTAAGCTTATAAATTAAATATTATATTATATAAATCTTTTTAATCACAATTTATATTTTATAGTATATAGGATATACCATATACCGTAGTTCAGGCAATGCCAGGTCATTCAGACTGACCTACAGCCTGCTAAACTCATCCAAGCCGAAAGATAACAAGCCCAGCCCACTGGGCCAAACAAATTGGGCTTTGGACCAGTCCCTCCTAACTCCTAAGTTATAGACCGAATGGGAAGTCATGAATCCACCAAATAAATGAAGCCTGTTCGTAATCATCAAATTAATTAAAGCATGGACCAAACCTCATCCCATGAATCATGCTAAGTTTAGTTTTTTGCTACTAACACATCAGCTTGACATCATTTTTGCATCTAAAATTTACAATTTTGAGTCTTCCTTGGATTTGAACTGGGGGTGGGGGCATCCAGAATTTTAGTTGAACTTTTCAAATCTTTGTCAATTCAACGAGTACAAAGGTTATCAGTGTGGGAAAAGTTTGTTATTGAAGTAACTTTTTTTATAAGTAAATCGAGATTCTGGGAACCTCATCCGATTGATCCAAGTAAATTCTTGAGAGAAAGGAGAATGGTGGAGCACCACCTCTCACCAAGTGAAGGGACAATTAGCAAATGAGTGAATGAAATATTTTAAGCTTTAGTTTTCCTTTTAAGGGAAAATATATTTAAGTATTTCAAAATAATTTTAAAACAATACATATCCCCTTACTACCAAATATTTTATTTTACTTGATTTTTCCGTGATTTTGATAAACTTTGTACCCATTTTTTACAAAAAAAAAAAAAAAAAGTTTAAAAAATCATTGTCAGGGTTAGTCATAAGGGTTTTATCTCTTATCAACAATAGTTAGGGATTTGATTTCAGGTGTTTTTATTGAAACCTCTTTAGGACCAGTCTTTGTTTCTTTCTTCCATGCTTGCTTTCCTTTCTGGGTTTCTTTGGTTTTTTAAGCCCCTTCCTAACTTATTCCCATATAAAACAAATGGCATGGCTTAGTTAATACGTTTTGGTCATGTTTTGGACTGCATCCATCTACTCAGTATGAGTTATGAGTGTGACTGTCACTTTAAAAGATACATTCATGCATATGGAAAATATTTAAACACACATGGAGCATGCATTTTCATTGGCATGTGCTGTTGTAATCTTGATTATGGTTCGTTATTGCTTCAATTCCAAACTTTTGAAAAGTGGGTTTGAATGCAATACAAGACAAAAGAAAGATGTCAGCTCGATAATTCCACAAGTAACTTTTGAAGTCCGTAATCTTTGACTTCAATGCCTAAGAACAATTTGTATGGATCTATGTGTTGTTATCTATTTATTTCCTTTCTCTAAACTGAGACCATAATCGATTAGGCTAGGTATTTCTCCAAACTAATGAGAAAAGCTTAATGCAGATCCAAATTCATTTAATCAGTTGTTGCTGAATGCTTTGAATATCCACCATTCTCCACTAGTCTTGCGTAACCATTTGTTAAATGCGGATTAGACTTTTAAAATTATTCATCCCCTACAACTTGTAATTCCTATAATAATAACGGAAGACATCGTGTGGTTGAATTTGCTAATCCTTGATTAATTATCCTTTAATCTTTTGCACATGTAATAGTAATTAGTAACTTGCTAGTACATCTCTTAGTTTGGTATTTTTGTAACCAACATCTAGTTACCTTTTTGATTTCATCAAACCCACAAACACTAGTCTAATTAACTTCTATAAGATGGAATCTCATTCTCTATCGTTTTTTTATTTTATTTTTTTGATAAAAGTATCTCATTCTCATTCTATATCTAGGGGATATATTTAAATAAGTTGGACGAAAATGTCATCGTGAAGGATTAACAAATTCATCTAATAATAATAATAAATAAAATCACCTCAAACCATATTGTCCAAAATTAAGACCCACAAGGGTTAACTTGTGTCAATTTTCTACTAAGAAAGATGAAGAAGACCAGAAAGGTGGAGTCATCAACCAAAAGAAAATTTTACAAGAAGGGGAACAAAGAAATAAAAAGGTAGTAAAGAAGTTTATGAATACAAAAGTTAATTTGCTTGATAATGAAAGAGGGTGGTAGACACATTGATGAGGTGAAACATAAATTAACATCTGAAAGAGGGACAAGATTCGTATGGGAACAACTGAAGTGGGCCCAAACCCAAAGTCAGGTAGCTCTCATATTCCTCTTCATCACCAATCCTTTTACATGGGTCTAGAATTGGGGCCCAGTGCCCCTATAAGAGTAGAAGCCATGTCTTTAGTATGAGCATGGTCGGTTGGCATGGACCCACTTTGACTATTGGCCTACCAAGGCTAGCTAGAATTTTTTTTTTTTTTTTTAAGAAACAATAACAAAATTGAAAAATAGAGATATCAAACTACTTATAAATGTTTAAGGGGATTAAGGCTAAAACTTAATTACTATTATTATTAATAAAGTAAAGTAGAAGACAATCATTTAATAAGGTGCTCACTCATAGGGTCACTTTGACGTTTTTAAGCGAGTGATCTAAAGAAAGTCACAAGGCACTCATTAGCATTAGATAAGACAATTAGGTTGAGTTGTTAACCATATTCATGGGATCAAATCCCAAGGGCATTTAAATTATGACCTTGACTCTCAGCTTGACCAACAAATCAACAAGAGGGTTGTTCAACTAATTTTTCATCTAAACCAATAAAAGGCATCTCATAATTTTCCTAACCGAACAAGACTACTTTAGGCTGTCAAATTGCAACCTAGAGTGTCCTTCAATTTGAGCCCTTAATCTCTTATTTTATGTAATTGGGTTCCATCAAAGTAAAACTTTCAATCTTTTCATTGGGTCTCCACCCTATAAAATCACTCATTCTTGTGACTTCTTGTCGAAGATTTCAATAAAAGCCATGGGAGAGCAAAAAAAATATTAATGTTAAGGTAATGTGTGGTTAATGATTAAACCCAAGAAATGGGGTAATCATCTACCAATGTAGAAACCCTGGTTACATTTTTTTTTATCGCTTTAGTGATATAGTGACTGGCCATCTTGAACTGACTACCATCTTTCGTTACAAACTACAAGTGTATAGGATACAAGATTACAGCTTGACTAGGAAAGCCTTGCAGATGGATAACAAATCCACTTCATGGCTTCTGATTCAACTAAAAATGCTTGAAAAGATTCACTAGCTCTTCATCCACAACATTGCTAGCAACCTTTTGTGTGAGTGAATAATGCGTATAAAACCAATTCAATAGTGCATTACAGACAAGACAGACGAGCGGGTGCTCTATAGGAATGGCACTTAAATCAACCACTGAGCATCTTCTGCATCGCCAATGTTTTTTATAAAGAAGGTCGCACTCAAGTTTCCAAGATTATCATGCATTGTCGTGCCTAGTGCAAGTTAACCTAAAAAAAGAAGTATATAAATATACATATAAGAAGAAAGGTGAGGACTCAAACCCTGGTCATGGCCGTCATTCAGGCACTTGATATGATGATTAGACTCTGCATCCAAGAGACCAAGAAATGCCTTATCTCCAATTCTCCATCAAACACTTGCAGAAGCAAACAAAACTCAAAACTCTAAAAAGCTCTATTCCCATTATAGTCACTCCCAACACATGCTCATGCCTCCATGTGAGGAATGAAAACAACATCCAACAACCCAAATCATAACACAAGCTACATTCATAAGGTTGGTGATATTTTAGATAGAGGGTCACTTTTCATATGCATTTTTGTTTAATTTTTCTGGCTAAGAAAACCTTTATAATATTTATATCTTCTATATATTTGTCTTGATATTTGAATAATGATTCAGGTAGTTCTACAAAATTATATATGCAGGTTGGTAATTGGTGCTGTATAGGGAGAGGATATGTGAGAGTGATATTTTTGAACACCCAGTGATGGGGAAGTCCTTTGAAGCAATTAATGTGGCCAAGGTATCGGGGGACAAAGCTTTAAAGAGACCAAACCAGTCGGTCTCATGTCTTGACCCTCCTTTGCTTGCTCTCTCTCTCTCTCTCTCTCTCTCTCTCTCTCTCTCTCTCTCTTGTTCATTCATTACTGTGCTATTAACAAACGTTTGGATTTGGATAACAGTTCATGAACCAGAGGTCCAGAGCCACAACCAAACCATGAAGGTTGAACGAGTCACGATCCTATTGGTTGAATTCTTCATAACCTTATGGATTGGGAATAGACTAATAGATAGTCTTGAAAACATGATCGGGCTGGTTGACCCAATACCGTTCTACTATAATTGGATCTCTTACAGAAATGGGTTCAATGGAAAGCCAGTTTATTACAAGAATGATCAGTTAAACCAGTGTCTTAAAATATAACAAGTATACCAACTCATACCTCTCTAAATACCTAATGGTTTTGGGAGAGTTTGTTAATTTATTTCTTAATATGATATCAGAGTTAGGTTAGCTCCCGAGGTGGCGAGTTTGAATCTCCACATGGACATAATTATTCTCCCAGATTCTTTGAACACACATGTCCATGTTATGTGGACCCGCATCTAACTCCTCTGCAGTCCTTGTTCAGGAGTGTCCCTCTTGAGGGGAATCTTGAAATATAATAAGTATATTAATTCATACTTACACCTTAGGTTTTTGGGATAATTGATTAACTTTTCTTAGTACAGCTTGTTCAATCAGTAGATTATTTTGAAGTTACCTTTTATTCTGACACAGCGAATCAGCCTTCAAACTACAAACAGGGTCCTTCTTCGGCTCATGTCTAGTTTGATTTTGAACACTTTGAGGATTGTTTTTCTTTTTGGTCAGAAAAAAACTCTGAGGATTGTGATGCAATAGACCTAATCACCATTTTAGAGTATTTTTCTTGAGAATGAATAGAATAGGTTAGACTCTACCATCAAGGAATATACATTCTATGCAACTGAGATAAAAGATCCTAACCCAATGGATTTTGCAAAACCAAAAGGATGTTCCCCACACAAAAAGTGCATGAGCCCACAACCCTTTGAGAGGGCGTAGGTACATCCTGGACAGAGCATCCTGTCTCTTTGCAAAAAGGCCTACAATTTGGGTTCAAACATTTACTGTTTGACTGAAGAGATACCGCTCCGGTATCTTTTTTTAATATGTGACACGATGTCTAACAAAGGGTACATTGATAAATACACAAATATTTGTTTACTGGTAATTTAATGTAGCAACCTTCTTTGATCCATGTATATCAAGACATTGTTTCAGTTGGTCGGATTTGGAGCAACTCCTAAGGTCCCTTCATCAGAGGCCGATACATCAGCACTGAAAAAGTGATTTACACTTTTTGCGGGATGCTTTTCACTTTTCGGTGCTGATGTATCAAGCCCTGCCAGGCTGACCTAAGGGGTTCATACCAAATCCTTAGGGCTTTGTCAGACATTATGTTACATACTGATTGGTGCTAGCATTATATCTCTCCATTAAGATTAGATATGATTTAAATCCTATAATTCTTTATGTATAGCCTATTCTATTGATTTAAAGAAGAAAGATTTCAAAATAGTGGTTCTTGATAGAGTGCTAGAGGCTTGCCGACCTTAGGTCTATTTTAACAGAAACCCAAAATATAAACTGCATCTGTGGTCTAGATAAGCTCGAGAAATTGATTCGAATTCCTATTCAGGAACAATTAACAAGAAAAGGGTGATGGTGATTGGTGGGTTACGAGAGAACATGCCCCTTTAGAGTGATTCTTATCCAATTTGGCTGGATCACAAATTAATCATAAAAGTTGTATGGGAATGATAACTAGGCAAGTCATGTAGGAAAGGGACGCAACGAAAATCTTACATGGATGCCCAAATGGCTTCACATATTCATCCAATCACCTTCCACGTGGCCCCACATATTGGAAAAGAAAATACTCTTTACTGGCCTTTTTTTATATTAAAATTTTAAATCGTCAATAGTTGATATTACCTAGGGAAGAATCTAATTCACTGTAGGGTATAGAGTTGACCTGGATTGGGCCACTAAACATGTCACAATCCACTTGATTGGCGGGTTGATATCCTCTGTGACGTGAAGGTTTACGCTGGGCTTGGAACCACCGTTCATCGGGCTCCAGGTGTAGGCAGGTACTGACAGTCCCATACACTTTGTGAGTACCTGCCTGCACCTTGAGCCCCATGAATGGTGGCTCCAAACCCAGCGCAAATCTTCACGTCACAGAGGATATCGCCCCTGGATGGATAATCTGGATTGCCAAATCATCCTTTCACGTGGCTGAAAGAGGAATTGTAGAGACAACCCTCGAGAGTCGGCTGGGATTAGGTATAAATGAATTTCGTACAAACAGGTGCAAACTGCACAGGGGGCTGATGCATCAGCACCAAAAAGTGATTTACAATTTTTGGGGGGTGCTTATCACTTTTCAGCGCTGATGTGTCCACACTTTGGCACCGTTTGTCTTAATATTATTTATCTAGTACTAATTGATCAACATTTAATTGAATAATTTGTTAGGCTGTTTGGAAACCACACGGAATGAAATTGTTTTATTTTGATTTCGCTTAACATTTGAACGGTTAAGTGGTTAACTTTGACTTCCAAAGGGAGTTATTTGGAGTTCATTGGAATTTAATAAGTGGAAATGAGGTCATTTTAGGATTTCAATGCATCCAATTGAGATGATGAGCTTATCCATTCATCCAAATGTTAAGAGAAAATTTTAAGTAAAATGATTTCATTCCACATGGTTTCCAAACAGTCTTAGAAATTGCCCCTCTTCAATGTGTGAGTACCACTTGTATAATAATAGGAGCAAGGGGGCAGTTGCCCCCCTCTTGTTTTGTATCAGTTTTGAGGCAGTTGCCCCCCCCCCCCTCCCTATCATCAAATGAGTTCACTAGACTGGTACCACTCTAGTCTCTGCTCAGGATTTGGTGTCTATGATGGTGTACAGGCCACCAGGTGACTTTTTTTACAATAAAATCAGTTGGAATTTAAAGTTTCATCTAGCCCCTACCCATTTTATTCCATGTGAAGTCACCTTGTGTCCTGGACACCATTTTGAACACCAAATCCTGCACAAAACATCTTTTCATCATATTAAAAATACACAAGTATTTACTAATTATATATTTACTATAATACCCTCCTTTGATCCATGTGTATTGACTCAAACACACTTTGCACATGTCACACACTTATTGATAATGGAGTGGTACCTGACCATTGAGACTGGAGATGATTTAAAATCCCAGAGAATCCTTGCCCACGGGATTGGATTAGGTGAGCCCCTTAACGGGCACTAGCAGTGTATCCGCAACCTGCAGTTGGCAACATGTCACATTTAGAATGCGATTTACACTTTTTTGGGAGGTGCTTTTCACTTTTTGAAGTGATGTGTCATCCGCTGGTTTTAGGCACATCGTTGTTGCCCCTGCGAGAAAATCCTGACTCTGGCCCTGGATATAAAGCTGTGGGTTAACACTCCAAAAGGATTCTTCCAGGCCAGGAATCCTGCACTTGATGGCTCAAGTAGCACCCAAGAGAGTTTGTTAAAAAACTTTGTAGGCAGTTTTTATTAAAATTAAAAATAAAATTCCATTGGCTGCCGTTGTCAAGGGAAGATGTCCAATGGATCTGTAAGTATGAAAGCCGGTGGTTAATCCCGAGTCAACCTATCAGATTAGATAGTTTGGATGGTCCATCACATTTCGACATAGCGATAAGCGCCAGTATCCTCTGCAGTGCGTTAAACTACATTAACATGCAACAAGTATTTACAGTGCAAAGTTATCCAATAAAAAACGTTGTATAAAAAATTTATGATTCATATTTCATGTTAAAATATTTTAGTTTAATATATATATATATATCTTAAAGCATGCTTCCAAATATTATGACATTATAAAATGAATTAATTTCATGTGGCAATCAAACAGTGCCCTACATAATCACTAGCTCAAGAACTTCTCAAAAAATGAAACAGCTTCCTCTTACGGGAGGATTGTTGTTTTCTGGATTAGAAGAAAATAATAAGATATTAGTAGAAGAGGAAAACTACATCACAAAACTTTGTTTTGTCCGAACACTTTTCATCCGTAAGAGTGAACAATAAAAAAATCAAGTGGAATATATATAAATATGTATATATACTTTTGTCTATAATAATTATTATGTATTTAATGCAAAATGGAATTATTCAAGCAGCTTCGTCATCCGAATAACTAGTATGTTTGTCCGTGGACACCATTCTTATGTGAGAGAATAAACAAAGGTTCATCCGTGGGCAAACATGGGTCCTTGAATGAGTTTGTAAATTAACCCATTATATATATTTATAAATAACATATATTATTTATTGCAACCAATCATTGATTGGTTGAAAACATTTGAAAAAAAAGGTTAAACTCATAAAATTTTTCAAGAGACCATCTGTGGCAACAAATGCCAAAAGACATGCAACATGTTTCAACCACAACTTTGAAATTCAATACACTTTCATCCGTGAATAAAATCTCAAAATTTTATCTATATATAATATCATCTCAACATACTTAGTGAAGTTTTTGTCCACAACAGCTTAAAGTTTTGTCAGCGACTAAGTGTTCTTTGTTCAAGTGTAACCAGTTGTCCCGAAATCAAGAAGGTGTCTTTTTGGGTTTCTTGAAAGTAGTCGAGGCCATCTGTAACAGTGTATGGGAACACAACAAGCTAACTATGGGATATAACGCAGTTCGGAAATAAATCCTGTCTCTTTATGGTTTTGCACGAATCAGTAAAAACGAATGCATTTCTCAAATATTTCTGGCTTATGAGGTCGGGTATTTTTTAAAGAGTATTCATTGTTCAACTATGAACAATAAACTGAAATGTGAGAGTATGGTCACACAAGTCGTGAATTCAAAACTCAATCACAGTCCAAATGAAGCATCCATAAGAAGAATCCATCAACTAGGGAGTTGTGTAGTTAAACCACTACCATCAAACCAAGAAGGTGAGAGAGAGAAAAAAAGTTCTGGGTCATTAACGGTGGTAACCCACCTTAGTTTTCTTCTCCTTTTTAGTCTTGAGTTACTTCAAAACGTCTTTTCTTTTCCAACATTTGGTTTCTTTAATAGAGATGAGGGAGGAGTGGTTGTGTGTCATCGCATCACCCACATCACAACATGTTCATGATGGGTTGGTCACCAACTTTTGTAGGTTTGACACTCAGAGTTGTAGGTGATGTGACCCGATAGATTTTGACAGGTATGATACCTTACTATAGTGGGTTTACACCAACTGACAGTGCCTAACTGTCACATATACGCACTTCATACCAACAATATTTTCGAATTGACAATTCACATTTTTTCTCCTTTTTCATTTATTTATTTATTTTAAACTTATTTTAGAATAATAAATAATTTGTCTGTGTGAACGTGTTCAACTCTTTGTGCGGATAGTTGAACAGTCTACCGAGAAAAAATGCTTCAACAATCCTTCACTTATTCTAAAATAGTATTTAAGGGCAGTAAGTGTAAGCACCTAATTTTGGCATGGTCCCTAATTCTCGGCATTTTTCTTCAATCCAGCAGACGGGTAGAGTAATCCCTAGCCTTTCTTCATAATCCAACAAATTCCAATCAATCAAATCTAGCTAATGTCCGTTTATCGTTTTATTGTTATTACTATTAGTATTTTATTTCCTATTATTATTTACTTTTATTCATCTACACCACAAGCTGACACATGACGGTTTTGACGTCTCTTTCTTAATAGGGAACAAATGTTTAACCTTATGAACACCATTTTATTTATTTATTTTATTATTATTATTATTATTTTCTTTTTTGTGTATGGGGACACAGAGGGACACATTGTTTTGGGTGTAGTTCCACTATATTTATTTTCATTTATTATCATTATTATTATTATTATTTTATTTATTTATATTATTATTACTATTCTTAATATCTTTATTTATTATTTTATATTTATATTTATATTTATTTATATTTTATTCTTTTTTTTCTTCCTTTTCCTTTTTTCTTTTCTTCTTGGCCGCCCCTCTTGCGTAGCGGATGGGGGAAACCCTCCCCCTTTTTCCCTGTCTCCCTGATTCTCTCTCTCTCTCTTCTACTCTTCCCCTTTCC
>JAOXJP010231167.1:0-10673 GCA_025762735.1 Platanus orientalis | reverse complement strand
CTCTCATCCTATTAGACTTCTTTTTTTCCAATCAAATGCCCATCTTCATTTTTTTATCCATCGTCGTCTCTTACCTTCATCACTCCCTATATAGATCTAAAAACTCTCCTTCACTCTTTCCCCGTCTCTTTCTCTCTGACACACCCATACCCCAGATATCTCCATCGTTACGTAAACATCTCCACTGCATTTTCATGGACCCAAGGAATCTCACCTTTTTATAGTTTCTTTCTACATTTCTGCTTTTCTTCTCCACCATAAAAAGGCCCAAATATATCATGGTAGAGTACACCCTCCATTTCTGTCTTTTTAATCTTCTGAATACAGATAGTTTGCTCCTTCAACTCTAATTTTCCTTTTGCCTTATCGTGGCTACTTCTTCTGGGTTTTGCTTCCTTGGAGCTACAATGGCTGTTCTTGCCTTTTCTCCTCCTCCTCTCTGTTGTTCAGGTAGCTATAACTGATTTTTCTCTGTGTTCGTAACCTCTGCTCTAATGGGTCCTCTTTATTTTCTCATTTTGTTCCCTGCTTTCTTCATTTGCATGCTCTGAACTCTCGCTTCTCATCTTTTACTGGGTTTTAATCTCCTTCAAATTATCTTCAAGTTCAAGGGCTATTTCTGTCTTTTCGTTCTTTGATCTTTAATGTGTGTTCTTGTTTCTCTTTGAAGCTCTGTGTCTCTTCTCCTTCTCCCTTTACTTGATCTGTTTTAGCTTATTTTCTCCCTTCTATTTTCAATTGAATCTTCGCTTTTCTTTTCCCATCTGTATTATTAAACCGTGATTTTTTCTATTTTTTCTTGCTGTCATCTGAAATATACTTCGCTTAATATCCTCTAGAAGCTGTAATTCTCCCTGCATTTGAACTGAAATTTCCATCTTTGGGGCTAAAATGCCTCCTTCATACCTTCCTCTGCGTTGGGAGAGCACGGGAGACCAGTGGTGGTACGCCTCCCCTATTGACTGGGCTGCGGCCAACGGCCACTATGACCTGGTCCGGGAGCTCCTCCACCTAGACCCCAACCTCCTCTTTAAGCTCACCTCCCTCAGGCGAATTCGCCGCCTTGAGACCGTCTGGGACGACGAAGCTCAGTTCAAGGATGTCGCCAAATGTCGTTCTCAGGTTGCCCGGAAGCTCTTCCTGGAGTGTGAGACCAAGAGGGAAAATAACTCTATCATTCGTGCTGGATATGGTGGCTGGCTTCTCTACACTGCTGCCTCAGCTGGAGATGTGGGTTTTGTTCAGGAACTGATCGAGAGAGACCCTCTTCTAGTTTTCGGAGAAGGAGAGTTTGGTGTCACTGACATATTCTATGCTGCTGCCAGGAGCAAGAATTCTGATGTTTTCAGGCTCTTATTTGATTTCTCAGTCTCACCCAGGTGTTTGATGAGCAGTGGTGGAGAATCAGAGGAGCAGCCAGGGGGAGTTTCTTCGGATTTTAAGTGGGAGATGATCAACAGGGCTGTTCATGCTGCTGCTAGAGGGGGAAACTTGGAGATTCTGAGGGAGTTTCTTGCAGATTGCACTGATGTTCTGGTTTACAGAGATGTTCATGGTTCTACTATCTTGCATGCAGCCTCTGGCAGAGGACAGGTTGAGGTGAGGCTTCTATTGCAATGTATTTATGTGAAGTCATAGGTATTCACCTCTTAAATTTCCTTCTGGTACCCATCTTGTTCAAGTTTTGTAGTGTTTGCAAGACTGATTATGAGCTTCTGCTTTTGTGCTATTTAGTGTTAAGAATTTGAGAAATTTGTGGATATCAGCTCAGTTAAGGAATTCATTTTGCAATAATAATTGAAAGTTTATGAAATTAGAGTCGAGGATGTTGATCATAGTCTATTTTCTCTTCAGTTGTGCTCGCATTTTAAGGGCGGCAAAGCAAAAAAGGCAGTGGAATTGGAGAAGACATCGTAGATCATGCTTATTTTTTTTATTTATATGGACTTCCATTTAAATTTTGCATGAATATTTATGTTTAGTAGTTAGATAACTAATTAAGATGGCTATTTTATATGCGTAATTACCAGGAAAATAAAAGTGATTTTATATGCGTTTGTCCAGAGTGGTGATCTAACAGTGTTGAACAAATCTTTTGAAATTTTTATTAGGTTTCTTATTGGAGTATGATTGTTTAGTTGGGTTGTTGCTTCTTTGTTTGTTTTTTTTCAGGGGGCCAGGGGGTTGTGTGTTTGCTAGTTTTGTGTTTGCTTGCCGCTTTTCACTGCCCTGAATGAATGCTTTCTGCTTTCCTTGTTTCTTGATGAAATTGCATTCTTTCAAAAAAAAGTCCAAGATCCTGTCATAGTTGATTTGTTGGTCTCTATGTTAGTCAGGTTGAAATTTGGGATGATTCACTAAGTTATTAAGGGCAAATGAGGTTCTGATGGTGGCAGGTATCTGGGAGAACCTGGCATAGGAAAATTTGCTTTTAATCCTCAATCTTAACCATATCATGTGATTCATACTAAAGGCTATTACATGCATTGATACTACTAGTTATGAACCCATGTGCACGGGCATTGTGGTTTAGGATGTTCTTGTTTAAACGACATGGTGTAATAATTTTTAGTAAGCAAAAAAATAATAATAATAAATGATTTAAGATGTGAAAAGATGGTATATTTGATCCATGTAGAAAAAAAGGAAAAAAATAGAATGATAGAAAGATGAGGGAGCGTGTGATATGAGGTCAGAGGAATTTAGAGAAATTTTAGGGGATAGGAAAAAAGAAAATAATGAGTAGTTAAATATTAAGAAGGTCTGTGTAAAAGAATAAAATGGTAGAGGAAGTGGAATTGTCTTGGTTAGGGAGAGAACTTAGGAGAGATATTTAAGGGATTGGATTTGGAGGAATAGAATTTAAGAGAGAGAATCTATAGAATTTGATTAATTAAGTAAAACATGTATATAAATAAGAAATGATATCTAATTAAGAATTTAATGATTTTGTAAAAAATGTATATTTTTAAAAAGTGTTTAATTAATTAAAAATAAATGAAATTAAATCATGAAATTAGAATAAGATAAAAAGAGGTGGAGAAAGGTGAGTGAGGCACATGATTTATAAAAATATTAGCTGAAAATTTAATAAAGAATTAAAAAAAATAATAAAAGTAAATTTAGGAGATTCGGTGAGAGAAAAATATGTTTAAATTTAGGGGGATTGGGACACGTGGCATGTGTGGATTTGGTATTTAGCAAGTTGCTCAAATAAGGACTTCAGCAAAACTTGTGGGAGTAGTATATATCTCCTCGTTTAGGGGGATAGAATCTTAATTTACGTTAAGAGAGATTTTAGGGGATGGGACATGTGGCATTCTAATAAAGCATTTAAAATAAATAAATAAATGAACGTAAATTTAGGAGATTCTATGAGAGAAAAATGTGTTTAAATTTAGGAGGGATTGAATCTCGACATTAAGAGAGATTTTAGGGTGATGGACACGTGGCATGTGTGAGTTGGCATTTAACAAGTTTCTCAAATAAGGAATTCAGCAAAACTCGTGGGAGTAGTATATATCTCCACATTTAGGGCATTGAGTCTCTTCATTAAGAGAGATTTTAGGGGATGGGACACGTGCCATGTGTGATTTGGTATTTAGCAAGTTGCCGGAATTCAGCAAATCTGGACTCCTGGGAGTAGTCTTTTATTTATTTATTTATATATATTTTAAAAGTTTGTTTGCAACAATAAAAGGGTGAACAGAGATAGAGAAATTGGTAATTTAGTTTAATAAGTAAGTTAGGGGATTTGGGATTTTTTGGAGACAGTATCAAGAGAGATTTTAGGTGGATTGGAAGGAGTCCATAAGGATTTGAAAATTTTACATTGGACTCTAAAAGAGAGTCCTTGTTTAGGGGGATTGGAAAGAGTCCATATGGATTTGGAAATCAAAGAAATATTAGAGAGATTAGCAAGAGGGTATTATGGAAAAATTAAACAACAAAAATTTTGATAGAGTGTCCACATAGTCGAGAGAGAAATGGTATATATATATATATACTTTAAGACAAGGACTGTCAATACCATAGGTCATCTTTTGTATTTACCTATTTATCATTGTATTCCTATAATGAGCTTCAGTCACAGCTAGATCATTTGGCAGTATTACTCAAATGTTGGCAAAATGGTTGGGATTATCCCAAGTGGTAGTAGGGTGAAGGATTATATCACCATGGATATCTTCATGTGATTTGATCGTATACCTTATTATATGCTATTTTATTAGTATTATAAATGACTGTTTGTAAAATGATTTAATTGATAGGTGTTTCAATCAGGTGATGCATTGAATAATCACATGCTTCTGGAGAAAATATAGGGAAAGCTAGACTGCTTAGTTGAGGTAAGAAAATATGTGCAGAGTCTGCTGGCTTGATGGAATTTTGGTTCTTATCAAGATAAATGCAATCTAATGGTCTCATGCCCAATGTTCATTAGTATTATAGAGGAGACATTACTTGAAATTTAGAGGGATCTTGGGGAACTTTGTGACTACTTAGGTTAATCAATTAATGTGCTGCTACTAGGGCTGTCAATTGGGCCAGGCTGGCCCGATGCCCGACTTGTCCGGCCCGAAAAAATGCCGGGCTGGGCAAGTTGAGCTTTGGGCTGGGCTGGGCTCGGGCCCAAGTGTTACATCCGAAATGATTTTCGGGCTGAGCTCGGGCAAGCCTTAGCCCAGCTTGGAATACCCGACCCGGCCCGAACTACTGTTTAATTGTGTGTGTATATATATAATTATGTAAATAACATTTTTTTTAATAATAACATGACACATGGTTTTCAAAACTAAAGTAAATTTACTATTTTGGGCACTTATAGTTAATCACTTTGGGCTGCCCGAACCCAACCCGAAGCCCACAGTTTTTATATCGGACTGGGCTCGGGCTAATTATTTTCAACTGAGTTCGGGCTCGGGCCGGGCTTGAGCCAATATATCTTTTTCGGGCCAGGCTCGGGTTAGTCCTTACCCAACCCAACCCGGCCCGATTGACACCCCTACCCTCTTGAGCTCTTTTTGGGGTTAACCTTTCTGATCATTGAAAGACCAAAACTTAGTAAGTCTTTTTCATTTCTTCCACTTTTTCTTCCGTTAAAAGATTTTCAACTTAAGATTTAGCGTAACAGCAAAAGTACAAATCGAGTTTTAACATGTAGCAATATTATATTTCAACATATTAAATGAAGTACACATGTCAAATTGATTTTCCAAAGAAGATGATCCACAATAGCTGAAAGTGTTTTGAGGGAATGCGGATTCTACACCCAATATTTGGTAGGGATTTCTCTACTTAACCTTTGAGGATATTATTGCAAGGCCATTTTAGCCAATGTCTGTCTAAAGGAAGACTCTACGTAGTAACCAAAATACCCCTTGCAAATCACTCAGGATCCTCTATAGATGGCAGGTGTTGTGACCGTATAACGGGGACTATAGAATGACACAAGGAAGAAAAAAAAAATGGAGAGGCTAAAGTCAAGTTTGATTCAATTGAACAGCAAAAAGTGACTTTATATCCCTGGTCACCTTTTTTCGCCATATGGACCCCCTAATACACACCCGCAAAAGGTACTGTGGCTGCAAACGACCTGAATTCTTGCAAAGGCATATGTGGCATCATGGTTGATTCTTTTGCCACGGTTTTAACACATCATTAATCCAAAGAGGAAGGAAAGACGAGAAGCAATCTTCGGCAAATACTTTTCTATCTTCATGTACTTAATGTAATATTGAATGAAGTCTAATGGCGCACGTGATGACGAAATTAAGAATCTTGAGCAACAAGAGATCTCTAAAATCTGTAAGAAATTACATAATTACGCTTACAACAACTACAATCTAACAAATTGATCTCAAGATTGTAATCCCATGATTTGATCTTGGAATATCAACCCTATGATTGTGAAGCCACTAGTCGAAGACAGCTTCAAACGGGAGGATCTTGACTTTGAATCATTTCCGTTTAAAATGGAGAAAAGTCCTACCAGTTTCAATTCAACATGTAACCTAACAAATGATAAGCATATTTTGGTAAATACACATATAATAATCATATTATTCGTATTTACCAAAGAATCCTCCTTTATCAATGAGTATTTAATTTATGATAATACATGTTATAATGTGTTAATTAGAAGTAAATGAATTTTCCGCATTTGAATAAAGATGTAATTGCATTCATTTCTGAGGGAGCAAAACAGTGCCGGGGGTTAAGTCAATAGACAACCAAAGAAGGAACACAAGCCTATAAATTTTGTTACTTCAAAGAGAATTGATAAAAGAAGAAAGTGTTTAAAAGAAGATGGAAAAGAAAAAAGAGTAGGTAAATGGAAGAACATGAAGTTTGAAAAAGGAATGAGGTGTGGTCCAAGATAGATACTTGATCAAAAGTAGGTTAGGAGTATGGTGGTATCGAGGGTGGATTGTATCCGCTCCTCTCCACCCCTTGTCAGGCGGTGGGTACATCAGCGTAGACAAGTGATTTTTACTTCTTTTTTTTTTCGGAGGGGGGGTGCATATCACTTGTTGGCGCTGATGTGCCTGCCCCCCAACAGGGTGCAGAGAGGAGCACTAGACAAGAGGAGCGGACACAATCCACCCTCAGTGGTATCAGGTATGACTGAGTCATATTGCTTTAAACATGGTTATTGACGGCAACATTCAAACTAATGTCACACGCAATAGAAGGGCCAAAGTCAAACCAGTCCCATTTGGACTTCCAATTACGAGGAGCCTAATGCTGCAATTTCACACGCTGCTTCTAACACGGGTGGCAACTGGGGACCTGGGGTGGGCCAAATCAAAGATATGACATCCCTCCTTCATTGGCAGGGGTGAAAAGGACCCACCTTGAACCCAAAAATCAAAAGGTCAGGTTGAAGTGTGTCTTCGTTAAAGAAAAAAGGATTGGTTTGATCAGGTTCTAGTTCTACCCGGTCAGTTCTATCTCTGGTTCAGGGATGAGATCAACACGCTTGTACCGTCCTTCACCCCATTCGTAAGAAAAATTCGATGATGGTTTACTCTGCGAGGCATTTCTCACCCTGATACAATAACTAACCTGATTGTATTTGGGAGTCAATATTCTTAAGAGAAACCATCTTTTTAATGGAATCCATTGTTTTGTAGGGTGAAATTTTCCTTCTTATTTAACTGTTTTTTTTCCTTGCTTGTTGAGATTTTTCGTGTTCTGGGTTTTAGATAAAGAAAAACTACGTTGAATAAAATATTTGAAGAGAATAGAGGAGGTTTCGAGCAGTGTTTAAAAACTCGGATCGCCCGGTGACTCGGAGGTCTGCCGATCTGATTAACCAGGGTAACTCGCCTTGGTCACCAGCTGGTCAAATATTTTTTAAAAAATAAATAAAATATAATATAAGTAATAAAAGTATTTATAATAGGGGGCTTGATATCCTCTGCCACCCCCTTGTGTGGCGCCCCGTGAGGCACGACACAAGGGGATGGGACCCATGCACTTTTGGGATGATGAGACATCAGCTTTTCCTGATGTATTAAATGGTATCAAGGGGTGAACACATCAGCATTAAAAAGTGATAAACACCCCCCAAAAAGTGAAAGTCACTTTTTGCCACTGATGTGTCAGCCCCTTTTTGTCATTCTAATACATCAGAAAAACTGATTTCTGTACCAAACCCGAACTCCAAAAAATCATTACCCAGAATACAATATTGACTGGTAGATCTATACATACAAATTTCCAAATGATATTATCATTCCTAGCAGAACTTCCGTTAAATTGATAGACTAACATAGTGGCTATCCTCTTTTAATTGAATTGGGTTAGAATGGGTACACGTAAGCATTCAATCTTAGGTCCAATAAGGTCAGGACAGTCTAATTTGTATAAACACACCAGTCCAAGTTAGGTCTAGACAACATCGGGCCGTAACCCCAAACTAGCCTTACTTGAATTGAAGCAGTCCGAGTCAACATGAATTGGGACAACTTGAATCGAACCAATTTAAAGAGAACTGACTAGATCAAACAAATTCTTTTCCTTTCATTTAATTATTATTATTTTTCTCATTTCTTTTCTATGTTCACCGTAGACTATGTACTATCATCTTATCTTATATGTATATAACACGTATTAATCCCCTATATCTTAAATGGTTATGAGGAACACGATTTAAAGTATGTATCTTGAATCCTTCATTTCATTTTCATTATAGATGGTTAACACGCTAGTCAACATCATTTTTTTACACACTTGCACTAGTTAGGGAAAACTCAGCTGTACATACATAGCACCAGTTTCCTAAATAAAATACACACATGCAAGCACAATATATAGAAATTTGACCCTATCTTTGAACCGGTTTAAATAGATAACCGCATATGTGGATGGATCAGGGTGCTTAACACCTTCCCTAGTCTATAATTGAACTACTAACCCATGATTCTTGAGTTAATTAGTTCGAAATGGAGTTAGACATTTCAAAAGAATTTTAAAATAAAATTATTTTGTTTTTCAAATATAGATGTCCAATCACATCTTAAAAAGGGTTGGTGGCAACTCCTTATCTTTGTGGGTTAAACTCATGATGAGTGGACACCTTTTCTAAGAAGCTTACCCGTCATGTAAAATCCGAGGCCTACAGTGATACTACTAAGTCACACACAATTCAGTTGTCCCTTCTGAACTTAGATCTTGGGATCTCTAGTCAGCTAGGTGAGGTTGCCACTATGGAGACTTTTAAGACAGACTTTAAACCCATTTCCTTCGATGAGCAATTTACTTGATCTCTAGTCAAACCTTTAGTTAACAAATCTACAATATTATCTTTTGACTTTATGTAATTAATTAAAAAAATTCTATATGAGAGCAACTGCTTTACAGTATTGTGTCTACGACAAATATATTGAGACTTACTATTATACATATGAATATGTGTTATACAAATTGTTGATTGGCTGTCACAATATATATAAATAGCAGGCACAGGTTTTGACCACATTAAAATATTTTCTAAGAAATGAGGAAGCCACTCATTTTCTTCTCCTGTTTTATCCAAAGCGATAAATTTAGATTCCATTATGGACCTAACAATGCAAGTTTGTTTGAATGATTTCCAAGATACAACTACACCACCAAGTGTAAAGACATATCTGCTTGTGGATCTTGTCTTTTGAATCAGATATCCAGTTCGCATCACTGTATCCTTCAAGTACAGCTGGATACTTGATGTAATGAAATCCATAGTTCAGGGTGTATCTTAAATACCTTAGTACTCTAAATAATGCCTTCTAGTGATCTATCCCTAGGTTAATTGTTTATTGACAACGTATGCATTGTCCAGTCGAGTGCACTTCATTATGTACATTAAACTGCTTATTATTCGAGAAAACTCTAATTGAGATATACCTATGCCTTTATTTTTAGGTAGATGAAGATTTAGGCCTATAGGTGTTCTTATAGGACTGTTATCATAAGTTTTGAATTTTTCAAGTACTTCTTCAATATAGTGAAATTGAGACAAAACAAGTCTATCAAATATTATAGTAATCTTTATTCCTAATATCACATATGCAACACCTAAATCTTTCATGTCAAATTTTTTAGTTAACATCCTTTTAGTAGCTTTAATAATTTCATTATTGCTACCTATAATGAGCATATCATCAACATAGAGAATTACAATGATATATTAATTTGTGGTATCTTTAACATACACACATTTAAATATCCATTTATATCTGAGAGGTTTGCTACTTGGTGGAAGATCCACTAGTTCCCATGTGTAGTTGTGTAAGATGTAATCAATTTCACTATTGACAACCTCTTTCCAAAGAGGTGCCTCAAGAGTGGATATTACTTCCTTGAAACTTTGATGCTCATTTACTAACAAATAGGTTAGAAAATCCGAACCAAATGATTTTGACATTTTTATCCTTTTACTGCATCTAGATTCAATTTCATCTCTTTCTTGGTTTTGAGAGTTGTTAGTCGTAGGTTCATAAGATCTTTTAAGAGATCGCAATTTCATAAGATCTTTTAAGAGATCTTGATTCTTATGTATAATAACAAGGAAATATATATTCAAACAATAATGTATTTCTAGATTCAATAATGATATTAACATTTATATCAGAAATTTCTAATTTATTAACTAGAAACCGATATACACTTCTATTATAAGTTTAACTAATGAATATACAATCAACTATTTTAAGTCATATCTTAGTTTTTTTAGGAATATGGACCATCACCTTTGCTAAACACCCCCACACTTTTAAGAATTTATAGGAAGGTGTTCAACATTTCCATAATTCATTAGGTGTCTTATTAGTTTTCTTGTGAGACATCTTGTTAAGATATAATTTGTAGAAAGTATTGCTTCCCCCCCATAAGTTCTAAGGTAAACTAGAACTAATCAACATAGCATTTTTTATTTTCTTTAAGGTTTTATTTTTATCTTCAGTAATTCCGTTTTGTTGAAGTGAATAAGGTGCACTAGTTTGGTAAACAATACCATGTTATGAACAGAATTTAACAAAAAAATGATTAATATTCATCACCTCTATCACTTTTTAGAACTTTAATCTTTTTATTGAGTTTCTTCTCAACCTCATTTTTATAATGTATAAACATTTCTAAGGCCTCATCCTTGCTCCTTAGCAAATACACATAGCAGTATCTTGTGC
>JAOXJP010231166.1:0-10673 GCA_025762735.1 Platanus orientalis | reverse complement strand
AAACGCACAGTTGCTGCAAGTGGTTCATCATTTGAATCCATCAACAGCTTAAAAGCTTGAAATAAGATATGTTCCCATACTCCACTGCCAAACTCTAATTGACTAAGGGCACCAAATGTTGATTTTCTAGATGGGGAAATCAATTAGGAGGAACTTCAAATGCAATTGGGGGACAATCACACAATGTACTTGAACAATTTTGCACAATTTAATGATGCACAAAATCGTTCATTCCCGCACTTTTCACTAGGTCATTCGCGCAGCTTGAACTTGGTCATTCATGCATAGGACTTGGTCATTCGCACACTCCAGACATAATCATTCGCGTTCTGTAGACTGTCATTCGCGTACTTTTGTTTGTTTTAAAACCGATTCATCCAAGATAGAGAAGGTGTTATTTTCGTGTTTCTTAAAGATAGTTGAGGCTTCTCAATATGGTGCAAGGGATTCGGCCAAACTAACTCCGGGATACAATCTCACTTAGGTAGAACCTTTGTCTCTTAATGGAGTCACACTCTCCAGTAGAGACGAATTAAGCCTTTGCTATTACTTAAAGCCCAGGGTCAAGGTGTATTAAGATTTATCAAAATTTCGGTAGCATAACGTTTCATTACTGTTCCAGTAAATAGTATGCTCAAGATAAGTGGTGTGTTTTCACAACACCAAGAATCGAACCACCTCAACTCTTTGGGACTAGTACAATCTCTCAAAAGAGAACGTGGTCTTAAGAGGAGTGGAGACCGGAGACCTCAAGGCCGGACCCGAGTTCTCATCGGTCAAGTAGAGAGGATGATGGTGTAGGATGAGAGTGCAGAACATGAAGTCCCCTATATGAAGGAAGACATGATTAATCTTCCTTTCCTTCAGAGATAAATCTCTGGTATCACACGATGCTCTCACAGCTCCTCCTTCATCTCCTTCACACCTTATATTCTTCTTCACACCTCCTACAGCAGCAAGCCAAAAGACCACCCTTGGTTCCTCTATCAACCTTAGCCTCTCACTCACGTTTCTCAGCAGCAAGCACCCATCACCTTGCACCCATGTTCACTTAAATAGAGAGGGAGAGAGGCACTTACATTGCCTCTTGAACCATTCTCCCAGCCTCAGGTCCATTCGCACAACCTAAAGGAGTTCAAGGTCAATTGACCTCTTCAGCGTTTGAAGCACTGGGTGAACACAGGCAGGGGCAAAGGTTTTCATGCTTTGGGATGTCATGCAAGTCGAAGTGCATGGAAGTAGGTCGAAGGTGCAAAAATAGATTTGAGGTTCAGCTTTTCAGATCAAGAGGATTTGTTCATGACAAAGGAAAGAGGAAGGTGCATCAGGTGGTCTGCGATTGCTCTGTTTCCCGAAACGAGAAACAGGGCATTCACAAGCTCCTTAATGTTTAAAATATTCAACACCAAAAACCTAAAATAACAACCAAAAATCATATTAAAAAAAATGATGCAGCAGTAGACTAAACTTCGCAAAAAAGAAATGCATGCTAAAGAAATCAAATCAACATTGATTTTTTTCTAAATGTTCAGAGACAACTACAAGTCTAAATTACATCCCAAGAAGACTGAAAAGATATATATATATATATATATACAGGTAGTCGAAGTGCAGGTTCCACATCTGGCTTTTGAAGACTATCTAGAAGAGCACAAGCAGCGAGCGGATGCTCTGAATAATCAACCAATTTGGGTTCCAATGCAACTAGGTCTGGTTGTAGATGTTTAGGAGCTTTGTCAAGCACAAGAGAAATCTTTTGTGCAGACTGAGGTCTTTGCTTTGGTTCTGGACAACCTTGTGGAACAGTGCCATCCAGGGCTGTCAGCGACTTTACAATCAACCCCAAGAGCTTCTCAGACTGCTCTGGCCACTTCGTCTGAAAAAGCAATTTGTTCAACCAGTTAATGCTTAGCAACCAGGCTCAAACATCCACTTAAAAAAAAAAACTCAATTAATTGTACCTTGGGAGATCGAATGAAACCATTATCCACAGACGGACCCCCTGCAGAAGTTTCTGAATAGAAATAGGTTGTCCAGGAACAGCCTTTTCAGGTATCAGTTCTATTCATGTCTGAGCATTGCACTAAGCATTAGTACTTTCATCTGGCCCAGAATCCAATCTCTCAAATACGGGGATTGTACAGATTCCGTTGCTCCATATTCCCTACCAGATTCCGATGGACTGACAACTCCATTGCTATCTGGAGAAGTCTTTGAGCTCGTATCAGAAAGATTATCACCAGATCTTCCTTCTGAAGGTTGGCAGCTCTCAACCATTATATCTCAAAGTAAATCAATGATTGCCTACAGGGGCACCAGCAGTTACAAGTGCTGATTTTATGGCTACAGGGGACCAATCCTTGTGTAAGGCTTTGATGAGGGCAGCTACTCCAGATACATGAGGACAAGCCATTGATGTTCCCGATTGAAAAGCATATTCATCAATACTCAGTGTAAATGGATATGCAGCTAAAATGCTCGCTGCAGGTGCCGCTATATCAGGCTGGAGCATACACCAAAGATGAAATGTGGCAGTCGGGTGATGTTTCATGTCTAATAATAGATACATTTCCACTATGTCGTCATTGGTAGATAGAGCATCAAACAATTCCCACCGCAGCGTAAAAGTTGTGCATTTACAAAATCAAAGAAGAAGATGAAAGATGAAAGCAAATCCTCTGCAATAAGCTTAAAATACATTAATTGGAAACTGCTATGGAAGAATGACATGTGGCTAAGAGTGGGCCCACTTTAAGTTTACAATATTTTTTTTGTTGAATACTTTCAGTTTACAACATGACACGTGTATTAAAACTCCTGCCAAAATTGAATTTTCAATTTTTTTTTTTTGTATACATGTCCTGTTTTGATGGCAGTTTCCTGTTAAAGCATTTTAAACTTGTTGCAGAGGATTTGCTTTCACATATCCTCTTAAAATACTTCCTTATTAGCCAAAGAAGAAACAGGGAAAAAAAAGAAAAAGAAAAGAAACATCCTTACTAGCACCTGGGATCCTCTGCGATAAGCTTAAAATACTTCATTATTAGCCAACGAAGAAACTGGTAAAAAAAAAGAAAGAAAGAGAAGAAACATCCTTACTAGCACCTGGGATCCTCTGTAGTGGAGTGATCACCATGGGCTGATTCATTGCAAATATTTGAATTTGGTGCTAACTTTTTGGCTGCCTTTGTTTTTTCTTTGATAAGCAAGTGGATCAGTGGTTAGCAATTAATAGGTGAAGATGGTTTGGAACCCAGGTTTGTGGTATGAACCCCCACAGGCTTTACTAACCTAACAAACTGGCATCTTCATTTTTTGGGTGCCTTGATTTTGATTTGTGCATGTGTTTGACTATTTTACCCGTGAATTCCACACATCAGCCTGTAGTGACAGTATAAGCTTCAACTACAAAGGATTCCGACTCACTTAGTGGTGTCCAAAAGAATTAATAAAAATTGACTAAAGCTTAAATTTGACGAGATTAGTTAGACCACCAGTAATGTAATCATTTCAATTCAAATTTCCAAGGCATTTGTAGCCATAAAGTGACGGTTCAAAATGAACTCATTCAGATTTATAATTGTAACATATATCATCTCATTTTATTAAAAAACTAAGATGACTTCATTTCTAATTTTAGTTAAAAAATCAGTATAAATCTGAATGAGTCCATTGTGAACCAACACCTTGTGACTACAATTGCGTTGAAAATTTGAAATGAAACTATTTCATTACAGGTGGCAGCCAAACATGGCCTTAGTCAATTATCACTGCAGTCCTCACAAAACTGTTTGCACTCGGATGAGAGCCATGTGGGAACAGTGGCACTTATAACCAAACCTCTAAAATCCTGGCTTAATATTCCTAATATTGTTTAGGGTTGGATTGGAGCTTGACTCAATAGATCCGTATCAGGTTTGGGTTGCAAAATTATGATTTGTTAAGAATCTTAAATGTTTACATTTAATTCTCTGTTTCTTCTAATTTTATATAGCTTATATATTGAGTCTCTTCTTAGCTCCAACCTACCCCCAAACCTGGTCTGTCTTTTTGCCACGGGTTGGTTAACCCAAAACCCTAACCGAACCCAACCGCTCAAGATTTGGTATGATTCCATATGAATGAACAAGGTCCGACTGTGCACTTATGTTGTGGATAGATCCTAGCAAGGCTCAGGATCCTGTCCTATCTATTTATTTCCTGTTAGGATCTGTTCACAACCAAAGTGCACGGTTTGGAATAAAAAATTGGTTGTTCATAGCTAGTGCATAGTGTTTGGAACTTGTCTTCTTTTTTGTAGCCCCAAGACACTTAATAATTACAGACATGACTAAGATATGCAATGAGTTCATGACATGCTTAATCTATTACTCCGTGCATTTTACAGTCTATAGAATTGACAATTTACATTAACAGTTTGCACAATTATTTTTGCCTTATATCTCTTCTTTTTATTGTGTTGGTTCTTTTTAGAATCATGTGATTTATTCTTGGTGTCCTGATTACTCTTTTGACCCCCCAACATTATGGGAATTCTTGTAAGTGTGACATGTTCTATAGCCGACTCTTGGTCTTTTGGTTGCAAATATGGGTCTTTATTCGCGAATGACACTATGCACAAATGATGATTATTTGCGTTCTTAGTGTGCGCAAATTTGTGGCTTGCAATTTTATTTGTGGTATCCTTGTTGCACGAATATGGTTGTTTGTGCGAAAGAGAAATTTTTTCTTTATTTGCACAGTCCATTTTCGACACTTGTGTTTTTTCTGGAGTTCCAATAATTTCCTCTTGGGAATTTGGCCCAGGCTTAGGCACCCAAATCTTTTTTACATGTGTGTTTCCTTCCTTGGGGATTGATTTTTTGCTTTTGTATTCGCGAGTGTTTTGGGTGGTGAATAAGAACTTTTATTTGAACAGAATATGGCTGGTGAATACAAGTCTGAAATTTTACCCGAATCACAAACTTGTGATTTTTCTTGAGTTTTGATGGCCTTTTCTTGGGAGTTTGGCCCAGACTTAGGTATCCACTTTTTTTTTAAGTTACTTAGAGTTATTTAGGGAGTATAATCCCTTGATTTAGTAAGTTTCCAAGTAGGTTTGTTTGAGGCTATGGCTACATTATCCTTAACGGATATTGGCATCACCATAACCACGTGGAGGGAGACCAAATTTTCAACCCCCGATGTTGTTTGGGAGACCGGAGCCTCGACCTTGGATGTTGTTTGGGAGACCAAAGTCTGAACCTTGGATGTTGTTTGGGAGACTGGAGCCTCAACAATACAAATGAGTGGTGGGGAGATCAAGACCTCAACCCATGATTTAGGAGATGTAGCTAAAAGGCCTCGCGGAGTGCCAAAAGAGGGTTCCACGGTTGCAACTTTGATGGGGGACCTATAAAAGGAAAATACACCTATTAATACAACAAAACTTAAGAGAGATGAGAGAAGAGTAAAGTCCCACCAAGCGTGCTAGAAATTTGTGACACCAAATTTCGTGTCTTAGGGTTTATGAGTTATAATATACGAAATTCTCCATGAAGCAAATTACCTAGCCTTTAAAAGGCTAGTTTATTGTTTTATAGGTGGGGACTAATACTCAAAGTTTCAAGGAAACTTGTTAATTACAGCCATCAATGGCCAACCTCTGATTAACTTCAAGTTTTTCAACTTGTAATATAAAAGTTGTATAAAAAAATAAGTAGAGAGGAGAAGACGAAAAACTTTGCCCTTTGTTAATATGAATATGAATATTAGGATATCACTAGGTACAAGCCTTGCTTTAATGCAAGTAAAATTTTACCTTGCTATGCCTTTCTTCGATATCAAACTCCCTTGATATCTTCTTTAGAGAGTTTCATAGAGGTATAATGGACTTAATTATTTTCTCCTTAAAGAGAGAGGCTTGCTGGATTAGTAGAACTTGAAGAAGGAGAACAATGCAAAACCTTGCCCAAGTTAGAGAGAATGCTTGCTAGTGTTTGAGCTTGTGAAGAGCTAAGTGCCAAGTTGAGAGACAAAGTTTTTTCTTCCTTACTCGAAATCTTCTCTTAATTCATGTCTCTCCGTGTGTGTTTTTTGTGCTCTTTTGCCATGTATTTATAGATGCAAAACGAATCTGGTTGCTATTTTAAGTTTTTGAAAACTTTCCTTCTTAGTGGCGAATATACTGTTCACTCACTTTTGTGAGTGAAGCTTAGAAGGCTCAGTTCACCCACTTCTATGTGTGAAAAATAAGATTTTTATTTATTTGTGCACCTTTGTCTTTGTGTGGCGAGTAAAACATATAAGGCTTACTCGCGCATTTTGAGTGTGGCGAATAACATGTAATCTTTTTATTCACGCACTTTTGATTTCTACACTTATAGTTTGAGGCAAAGAAGTAGAGTGGTTGATGAATTTACTTATGAAAATTCCATTTTACCATAGAACAATGCCACCTATATCTTTGCATTGTGATAGTACATCTACATTATCACGGGCGTATAGTAAAGCATATATATAAAGGAAATTCCAAGCAAATTGGACTGAGACAAAGCTATGTAATTGGATTATTAAATTTGGGAGTAATCACGATTGATTATGTATGGTTAAGTGATAACTTGGTAGATTCCTTGACTAAAGGCCTTATAAGAGAACTGATATATAAAACTTCTAAAGGGATGGGTTTAAAACCCACAAATTAATCACCTATGATAGAAACTCAACTCAACATTTGTATTCCCAATAATGAGTTTAATGAACCCAAGTATATCATCAACATGTGATTAGCAAACATTGAATATATGTTATTATACCCTAAATTAGAAGTAGTGCTTGAACCTATAATGACAAATGGGAGGATGAGTTATGCTCTTAATGGACTTATAACAAATTTTGTTAAACCGTTGTAGTTACATGGACGCTTCTAATAGGTTCACTTATATGAATATGAAAGTTGTGCTGCCTCCTATGAGGATTGGGTTTTCCTTTAGAGCGTTCATGAAACCAGGATATAGGCACAAGGCCTTATATAGTGTCGGCTGTTTTGAACTTCCAAAACCAAAAAAAATAATTTTGTGTGATAGTGTTTCCGATCTTATCACATTGAGTCACTAATTCAGAGCTATGGCTTCTAGGCACTTTGATAAGAATTTGAGATATCATCACTAGGTTAAATTCAAGTCCCCAAGATATCTTTACTAAAGTAAAACTTTCAAGATACCACGAGTAGAATATTTTATTTATTTGAAATTTTTTTAAATTGTGGAGATTTATTGGAAAATTTTAAAATTGTGGGGAATTGTTGAAAATTTTTAAATTTCAAATGTATAACTGTTGGGTGGTTACTGGATGCATAGTCATCGGAAAAGAGTTTGACTTTTCAAACTCTATTTTATTTGACAAATATACCCTTGGTAGTTATTAAACAATTGTTTCTTTTAAATTTCTAGGCCTAAAAGACACCTTTGATGTCTCTTAGGCCCAACTGCTAGAAATGAAAGGTTCAAGAGACATCTAGGCACCTTCTAGACCTAAATTGAACCATTGCATCATACCTTTTGCTTAAAAGACATGACCCCCCATCTTATATAAATAAAGGCGGTCACATAGCCACAAAAATACAATTTTTTCTCATTCTCTCTCTCTCTCTTGCTTTCATATTCTCTTTGAAAAACTATGTCCTTGTGTCTTTAAAGGTCGTGGATATTCTTTGTTGATTTTCGGTACGGCAAACCACAAACCAACATGCGGAAAATTGATGGACTTCATTGTATCTTGTAAATGACTTGCTTGTAACTCATTTGCGAACTTAATTTGATCGAGTGGGTGACAAAAATCGTCTTAAGGAAAATGATATTTATAATGCACCTTGAAGTAATCTTTTATATTATTTTATATTGATCAAGTTACACCGTTTCATCACCATATTATTTTTCTAACAATATATAGTCTTGTAGACTAATTATTAAACATCTTTCTTGGGCTTCTGATTGACCTTGGTCTGATCAAAGCCCTCAAGCCAGGTCCATACCCGAATTAAGATTCAGCTAGATACATAAGATATCATATTCATCCATTTATTAAATTACTATATTAATAATGTCTATCACATACATATGATCAACTCATAAATAGAGTAATTCATGAAACATATTCTATGATATGATAGCCCTATGAATACTGAAGGTGGAAGATTAAAGAAAGGAGAAAGGGTACTAGTCTCATGGGCCGTGGCCACCAGGGCCGCCAGGGCCTTTGGGGCTGTGGCCGCCGGGGCCTCCGGGGCCGTGGCCGCTGGGGCTGTGGCCGTTGATCATCATCTTTGCTGTCAATCCACAACCCAGAGCCTCATTGGGTATAGGCATTTTACGGATACTATCGACAGCTTCAGCAAAGATAACACCCATACCCATATGCAAATGAGGCTCTATATGGCAATGGAAAGCCCATACTCCAGGGTTATCAGCCACGAACCTTATGGCAGTCCATCCGTGAGGGTAGAGCACTACCGTATTCCGCAATGGTGGATTCTTCAAGTTAAATTTCTTTACATCTGTTTTCTCAGAAAATTTCCCTTCTCCATAGCCCAACACCCAGAAGTCATGCCCATGCAAGTGCCAAGGGTGTATCTCACTTTTATTCTTCGAATCGGCAGTATTCTGAAGAATCACATCAATAGTATCTTCGTACTCCAGACTGTAAAGACCATTTCCTTGTGTCGGATTCATCGGTGGCTTTATCTCATGGTAATGTTCAGGGAAGTTATATGGTGGATTCTTGTTATTTAAGCGGAATTTGATGGAACCAAGATATGGAGTGGTGGGTAAGATCAAGGAAATGTTATTGATGTACCACTTGGTGTAGCCAGTGATGTTGTTTTGACTGTTGAGCAGAATTATCTGACGATGGTGATGGTGATGTTCGTGGTAATGGTAATGGTCAGGGAAGTCTTTGGTAGCAAAAATTTTGTTGGAGAAGGATTTCATGTGGTCATAGTCGTTCCATTGGGGAGCGACAGGAAGTGAAGACTTTGGTAGCTTGGGTGGGGTTTCCTTCCGATAGGTTAAAATGGCAAGGGCTGGAGGGGTCTTGGGTTCCCTTCCTATTACACTTACAGACACCCAGTAATTCAGGGTCGAATTCTGATCAGTGTGGATTAGAACGGAGTAGCTCTCACCGGAGTGAATGTCCAGGTTATCAACAACAAATGGCTTAACGTAGTTCCCGTCAGCTTCAACCACCTCCATCTTGTGATTCTGAAGAGGTCACAGTGCAAATGATTAGGCAGATAATAGAGATTTGATGAAGTTTGATATACTTAAACGCATATGTAGATCATATATCCATCTCACATCATAGTCATAGACAGTGATTCCAAACTATAACAACAACCTAGCTAGCTAGCTAGCTAGTCATCCTTTAACAAGTGAAATGGTGAAGCATGATAAGTACAACTCCACATGGTACCTCGAGATTTATAGCTCTGCTACAGAATAGAATATCCAAGAATAAGTTCAAGTAGGTTTAACTAATCCACTACATATATAATCTTCTGTTTTAGGCTAAGTTAAATCTACACCCTACAATGTACTTTTGAGTATAAATAAATATTATGATATTTAGGTGTAGATCATGTAACTATCACTCTATTTGTATGGGTTTCAATTACAAAGAACAAAATGTGTGTTAATAAAATAGAAAACTTGAAAAGAATATTATTGACAGCATCATAATTTGACATGTTGCCATCGTGGTCCCGTGGGTGCCAAATGTGAACAGAGAATGGATGTGAGCTGCTCATCAATCTGGGTTCAGCCAGAAGGGTGAGCCCCATGCACTAGTGCCCACTTTTTGTTGTTTTATTATCACTAATTATATGCTTTGCTTTTCTATTATCTAATATATAAATTTCCAGTTTTTAAAGTTTCTTTATTATATAAAAAGCAAGCCCGATATCAAAATTAACCATTTTAAGAAGTCATAGGTAATTAAGAGGAGATATGAGATGATTACATCAATGGCAACATTGAGAGATGCAAGAGCGGTGGTGCTTGCAATCCTGATACGGTATGCCTTCATGGGCTCCACATGGAGAACTTCGGGTGTGCACTGTGTCTTCCCTTCTAGATCACACTGACTCAAGGGTGGATTCATATACTGCCCTGCAAGCGAACAATTGTACTGCCCCTTCCCATTGATCAACAGTGACTGAAATACCAAATTAAAATCAGTGAGAACTAAGAGGTAAGTGACTAAAGAAAGCTGTCAACTTTTCCATCTCTTAAGAGTTAATAAGAAAGTATAGTCAAAGATAGGGAAAAGAATTGGTAAGAAGAAGAGAAAAGAAGGGAATACCTGGGGTTCACCGATCCAATGAAATTCACGGGAAGAGAGAGATACTTCCTGCCTATGGACGCTTTGGTGCCACCAGTCGCTTAGTAAGAGGTTGAACTCACCATTGTAATGGAAGGGCTCCTCTTTGCGATGTATCGGATCCACGATTAAAGACCCATACAACCCGGCTGATCTTTGCATCCCGTAATGCCCATGGTAGAAATATGTTCCAGCCTACACATACACATCACCCAAGAAAAAAATAAAAAATAAAAACTACGTGTATATATATATATATATATATATATATATATATATATATATATATATATAGAGAGAGAGAGAGAGAGAGAGAGAGA
>JAOXJP010231165.1:0-10674 GCA_025762735.1 Platanus orientalis | reverse complement strand
TGGAGAAAAGTTGTGGTCGCGAGATTTAGGGAATGTTCAAGTTGGGAGACTAAGGAGGTGCATGTGAGACATGGGTGTGGTATTTGGAAATCTATTTGTTTGGAGAAAGATGACTTTTGGAAGTTTATCAAGTTCCGTCTAGGTGTGGGCAATGAGATTCGTTTTTAGGAGGATAGGTGGCTTGGGGACGCTCCTCTTAAAGAGTCTTTTGGTAGCCTGATCTCGCTTGCGGAGGACCCTTTGTCTTTAGTGATGGATTGTTTTGATTATAGTGGTAATATTTTGGGTGCCTAGATTTTGTAGAAATCTAAATGATTGGGAAATCGGTGTGTTTGTTAGGTTACTGAAATTGTTAGAGGGGTTGTATCCGGTTCCTTTAGTTCATGACGGTTGGGAGTGGGTTCTAGACAAGAAAGGCCATCTTTTTAACTCAAAATCTTTGTATTTGGAGTTGGTGAATCATAGGTCTATTTCGCTTCCCCACAGAAGCATATGGATTATGGGCATCCCGTCTAAAGTTTGTTTTTTCATTTGGAATGCGTACTTGGATAAAAGTTTGACCCTCAATCATTTCCAAAGCAGAGGTTGGAGTTTGGCGAATAGGTGTGTCTTGTGTATGAAGGTGGAGGAATCGGTAGATCACATTTTTCTTCATTGTATCGTGGCTAATAGAATTTGGGGTTCTTTTCTCTCTCGCCTTCGAGTTTCGTGGTCTTTTCCTAACCACTTTCGAGAGCTAATCTCAGGGTGGTGGATCAATTAGTTGGAGGGGTTGCCCTATGTTATTTGGCGTGCCCTTCCGGAGGCCATCTGTTGGGGCATTTGGAGAGAACGTAATGCTAGGCTCTTTGAGAGCATTCAGAGGACTAAGGCTCACCTATTCTATCTCATTTATAAGTCTCTGTTTGAGTGGGTGTCTATTAGGGATGACTTTATGGAGTCAAAGTGGTATTGCTTGTAGTGTGAGGAGTTGTTTGTTTTTCCCTGTTGGTTCTTTTGTTTGTTATGGTTTTTTCTTTTCCTTCTGGGCTTTCACCAGCTTGGCAACGTCTTTGGCGTGTTTTTTCTTGAAATAAATTTTCCCTTTTACCTCTCAAAAATAAATTTCTCGTTTCTTTCTTTTCCATCTTTTAATATAAACATCTAAAACCATTAGCCTATGTTGTGTGGATAGTTTCATAATTTTTTGACACATCAAAGGGACATTTAGTAATTTTGGATTTTCTGTCCAGAATAATAGAGTTAATAGAAATACCCTTTTTGGTTCTCTCTTCCTATTTCTCCTCTTTTATTGTTCTAAATTCTTCTAATATTCTTTCATAATTTTATTCTCTGTTTTCCATAATTTTGTGGCTACTTGTGTGTTCTACTTGAGGTTCTTGAGAATATTCTGCATCAGTTTTGGTATCAAAGCTAGGTTCCAACTAATTCCTATCTAGTTAGGTTCCTAAGGGTCTCTTATTTAAAAGGTTTTTTTTTTCACTTAGTTCCATCTAGCTGAAATTCCGGGATGCTTTTCTGCAATTATCAATCATGATGATATCATAGTATGAACTATGGGTGAAATCTACAAGTAAAGAGAAAATCTTATATAAACTTAATTACGCAGACAAGAATATTTCTCAAAAAAAAAAAAATTGTATCATCACACGTGGTTCTATGATCTTCTTTGTCAAAGTGAGATTCTTCACACCAAGCTTCAAAAAATTGAAAGGCAAGAAAGAGTTTGTATAATAGCTTAATAGATGCTTTATCAGATCAAGGCTATTTGGGAACAACTCAGAGCAAAACAAGAAACAAGAATTCATATTCGTAGTTCAATTTCATTTCGAAAGCCTGAATGCGATAGCCAAGCAAAAACCTGGAAGAAGTCAAAGGCTAGAAAAAGGAAGAGAAAAAATGAAAGAATTCTTGCAAAGCCTTCATCCTTGGACCTCCTCCTATCATGTTGCATATCATTACAAAAGGCCAAATTGAACCAAAGCCTAAGAAGATTCCAGCTCAAGTAAAAGCCCAGAAACAAACTAGATAAAGGTCCAAGAAGCCAACAAGCCCATAAGGTACATGCAAGTCCTCAATCCCCAGACCTCCACCACATCATCCTCTAATTTTGAAGAGCCCGGATCATTCCATTGGAAGCTGTAATGAAGAGCGGCCGACATCAAATTCGAAGTTGAATTTATCCCCACCTTGGGAGAATGATGTGAACAACAATGTTAGGCTTATGTGTGTACCCCCACATAAGGGGGCCAAATTTAAAATTGAATGTTATTTTGGACTAATTAGAGTCATTTAGGGGTTGTGATTCATATGTAATAAGACCAATAGTGCTAACGTTTTGTTCAATTTTTTAGAGAGTAATTACGTTACTTTTAGCCCAATTTTTCTAAAGTCAAAACTTGTTATTTTGGCTTGATTTTAGTATCATTGAAAAGGTTATTCAGTTACCTTTCTAATGGGACCAAGATTGCACAAATCCGAGGTGATTTGATAAAGTTAAGACCAAATTAATAAGGGGTATCAGTGAATGACAAGAATAGTGTTTTTAAAAGTTGGGTGGGTCAATAAATCAAAGTGTGGGCACTTTAAAGAGTTGGTTGACATCCTTTCTAAAGAGAGTTTTTAGTAGCTTAGAATTTTAGGAAAGTATATTTTTTAGAAGGTTTTAGGATTTTAGAATTACTTGGCTAGCTAGTTTAGGATTTTTAGAAGTTTCTTATTTTAGAAACTTTGTAATTGTTCAAGATTGTAAGCCTATTTAAAGCACACTCTCCCTTGATTATAAACAAGTGTGTTTTTGCATCAAGTGGTCTCCCAAGGTGGCCGTGGACCTTCTCCTATTCCCTAGGGTGACACCACTGGCTCTCATCGCCCCCTCTCTCACTCATGGGTTGTAGAACCCCTAGGTGCATTCATTGGGCTCCCTCATCCTCCCAATTTCTCTACTTCTCTTCTTCTTCTTCTTCTTCTTCTTCTTCTTCTTCTTCTCCTTTTCATTATTCTTCTTCTTTCTCTTTTAATGCTCCTCTCATACTTGCTAGAAATTCATCAACATTAAAGGATGAAAGTGCTAAATTCCACTAAGAAACTGAAATTTTTTGGGTTTTTACATACTCTTAAAATCGCACATTCCTAATCCCCTTTCTTCTCATCTTTCTTCATGGGTTTTGATCCTCATGTGATCCCCTACCAAAACCCTCTGTTTCCCCCATGATTCCCTTCATCCTTCTCTATTAAAACCTAAAGATTCCTTATTGTTTTGCCTAAAACCTCTATTAAGTAATCTTTGATTTTTTTTTAATTTCATGATTTGACAAAGCAATTCTTATCCAAATCTCATGAAATTTTAACCCTAGACCTTTTGAATGATGCACTAACTGATCTGGATAGTTTCATAATTTGACACATCAAAGGCATTTAGTAATTTTGGATTTTCTATCCAGAATTATAAAAATACCCTTTTTGGTTCTTTCTTCCTATTTCTCCTCTTTTCTTGTTCTAAATTCTTCTGATATTCTATCACTTTTCTTTTTTTGATCGGAAAGGAAGATTTCATTAAAAACAGAAACAGAAGGCAAAACTCCTTACAGCAGCAAGCTTACAAGAAAGCCATCCAGTCCCAATTAAACATCAAGTCTGAAAACTTACACCCTACAAAAAGAGGTAAATGCGATAGTCATATTCTTTCTATCATTTTATTCCATGTTTTCCTTAATTTTGTGGCTACTTCTGTGTTCTACATTCATTCTTGAGCTATTTTGCTTCTGCACTTTAATTTTGGACAATTAATTGAGGTTCTTGGGAATATCCTGCATCAGGAGATTTCGAAGAAGCCATTCAACTTTAAAGGATAGAGACGAGGCCAATTGCAGGTATCATAATAAGTAGAATCAATGGTGACTCAGCTGTAGGAACTCTCTTGTTTTTTGCTTGATGGGGGAACCCACAAAATTCCAATTAGACAGTGTGAATCTCAAATAAATCACCCAAAGTGGATATAATCATGATATATGGAAAGACAAGGCAAATAAATATGCATGCAAAATAGCATAAAATTGTCACCATTGAACATTCATATTAAATTATTAATTACAAACACAAGATGCACAACTACAAGAACTGGTAATACCACTAGCATTCAAATAGTTACCAAAAATTAAAAAATTAATATAAATAAATAAAAATAGAAAAAGAACACAAATGGCAGAATTGTAATACCTCCGTGAAGCCAAAAGACTTCGACCATGCTCTGTTAACTGCAATAACTGAAGAGAAGGCATGGTTTGAAAGAAAATCTTCCCCAACTAGCAAATTTCAATGAATGGCTAACTGCTCCTTGTCAAAGTTTAGGACAAACATCCCTAACATCTTAAAATGTAAATCTGCAATACCAGTCTCGACAATTCATCCTGCAAAAGAATGATAGAAATGAAAAGAAAAACTAAGAATGAGATGCCCGCACACATAAAGAGGTGAACTCCATATAAACCAGAGAACATAATAAAACAGTGATATCATGAACTATTTCATACAACATTACTGTAACACATAAATTCCAGTTCTGTTAATTGAATCAATAGATTCAAGGCAGATATAACCAAAAAGGTTAACTCCACACCAGAAAGCATAACAGAGAAAGGATATCATGAGAGATTTTGTAGAGAATTAGTATGTAACATCTAAATTCCAGTTCTGTTAATTCAATCAATGAGGTGTGCCAAGTAAATACTTGTCCTCAAGACAATTTACGGCAGATACAACCATGGTTTCAAAACAATCCAATCCTTGAGTTCCAACCAGAATTTGCAGAGGGTTGGCCAATCCGATAAAAAATCAATAGGATTGGGTGATCCCAATTTGGATCAGCCAATTAGACTCGAGATGATCACCCAATCTTCCACAACAGGGATAACCCAATCCCTGTTTGAAACTTAAAGAACAATGGCCAAACCTCATTCAGCTTTTTCGTTTGGGGCTCCGAAAATCAATTGTCTCAAAGAAAAACAAATCTACTTTTGCCCTTTTAAGCTTTTTCCTCTCAAAATCTACTTGTTTTGTTGTTGATGATAATAATAATAAACAGTATTTCTTGCGATTTCAACAGATCAAAGTGAAGGTTTTTAGAATTCCTTTCCGAAACTTCGACCCAAATCTCTTGCTTCTTTTTAGAAGAAATCAGTAGATCAAGATGAATAGATGCTATATATCTATAGATTTCTTTCAAAAAAAACCCGTACTCATGAAGATTTTGAGGATCAAACGTTTTATTTAATAATAAAAAAATCCCTATTAAATTAATTAAAAAATTATTATTATGTTACAATATGTAAGAAGTGACCTTAGATTTGGTAAACCCACTGATCTATGGTTTGATAAGATAAATATACGTATATATTTTAATTAATCCAAAAAAATTTAAAATAGATATTTTAGTTGTACATTGGTTGAAGTAGACAAGTAATATAGATCAATTATTTTGGAAATAAACACATCAATTTGTCACCAAATGCTCCAATTTTTTCTATTATTTTGGAAAACCACATTCTTATTACAATATTTGGATCCCAACCCATATACTTTTCTAGAATGTATTGTAATTTAAAAAAAATTCAAAGCAGAAATTAGAATATTTTTTGGACTTATAGAGTATTGTTATTGCGTTGTGTATAGATTATTATTATTTTATTTTTTTTGAGAAAAGGGAACAATTCATATAAAAAGAGAACATGAACATGTTGGAGATCATATATATAGTAGTATTCATGTATATGGGATATGATTGTAATTACATGTATGTCGAGAGGTTAGCTAGTTCTCATTTTGTATTTGATTGCTCTTGTACAGTATACCATTCATATACGATATACTACAGGTATAAAGTATATAGAAGCAGTTGTTGAGAGAGTGAGATACTCTCCTACAATTTTCCCCAAACTTCTGTTTCTTCTTCTTCCTCTCCATTAAACACTAAACCAAATCTACACAACCAAAACCCCACTTACATTTACAACATGGCATCAGAGCTAGGAGCAGTCAGTGCAGCTGATGTCAGCAAGTTGTACGAACAAGTTTTGTCAACATGTGAGTTGAGTTCAGATCTTAATAGATCTTGATTTTTCTTGAATTTTGGTTGTGTTCTTGTGGTTGTTTATAGCTGCTAAAGGTTTTTTATAGAATTTATTTTGAAAATAGGAAGAAAATCAGATTTGGGGAAACTTCTTGATGCAATTGCTGTGGAGTTTTTTTATGCGATAAGTAGTAATGCAGGACAGCCTAGAGATGGCTACTAACCTGCAGGTTATAGGCTCACAAAACTAATAGGACAGATTCTCACTTAGAATTTTATCAAACAAGTGGTAGGCATAAGCAAAACCAGTAATACCACAAACAATATAAGAGCCTTAAACTCAAATAATAGCACTCAACAGTAGGTATAGCCCAAAGGAAATAGCCAACAAGTATAACTAAACTTTACATTCCAAGCTTTCCAAATCCCAGTTTAACTAGACTTCCTAAAAAATAAAACTTCTAAATTAACTAAATCCCGTCACCAAGTGACACCCTACCAGTATTTTGGCCATAACTTTCCCAAATCACTTCAAATTCTCAAGATCTTGGTCTCGTTGAAAAGGTAATTGAATAACCTTTCAAATGACACCAAAATCAGCCCAAAATGGGTAACTTTTGACCTACCAAAATAGGGCATAATGAAAAATTATGGAAATACACCTTAAATAAAACATCTATTTGGAAATAAATAAAAACCTTAAACTGACTGACAATAACTAACCTAGATTAACCTAAAATTGATAAAATAAAAATAATTTATAGAAAAATTTAAAACCCAAAACTCCCAAAATATCCCTACACAAACCCATCAAATCTAAATATGGGCTCTTTCTTGTTTTACATCAAGTAGGTTCTAAACAAGAGTATTTTTCCAAACCTAAATAAACAAATTTCAAGGTTTTTGGTCAAGATTTGAGAATACACTGACATTTCTTCTCTTACACTTTGCCACCGCCACCTACAGCTAGGGGTGTCAATGAGCTAAGCCAAGCTTTGCCTACCTCAGCTCAGGCTCGTAACATGAAGACAAAGCTTGGGCTCGGCTCAGGCTCATGATGAGCCTAAGGTGTCGAGCTCAGTCTCGACTTAGGCTCGTAAAGGTAGGCTTCGCTCAACAAGGAAAAAGAAAAAGGCTCAACAACTAGGGCTGTCAATTGGGCCAGGCTGGCCCGAAGCCCAACTTGACCGGCCCGAAGAATGGGCGGGCTGGACAAGTTGAACTTCGGGTTAGGCTGGGCTCGAGCCCAAATGTTAGGCTTGAAGTAATTTTCAGGTTGGGCTCGGGTACAAGCTTTTTCAGCCCGAAGTGTTAATATTATAAGCCCAGCCAAAACCCAACCTAAATATCTACAGTTGGATTAGAATCTAATCCAACGGTGATAAGACCATCTATCTAACCCTAATCCCTAACTCCTTTTATAGTTTAACCCCCTTCACATTCTTACAGTCTTATGGTCTCCCCTTCATGGCGGCGACTGTAGAAGTAGTCAATCGACATCGTCACTATCTCTTCTTCGGCACCGTGGTCCCGTGGAGCATTGCCTTGTTCGATCCATAGGTATGCAGTCTCCCTCATCTGATCATCTCTTCTCTTCTATCTCATCTCTCTCATCCTTGTGCCTCTCTCTCTCTCTCTCATTTGAAATGTTCAGGTTGTAGGGGCACAAATCTAAGAAATCAGAGGAGAGGATCGATTTCAAGCTCCCTAAGTTTTTCGGCGGTGAGGAAGGCGAAGTTGTCACAACCCATTGCCATAAATGTGTTATTGTTGTTAGTGAAGGAGAAAGGGGTTTCCCATAAATTGTGGTTATTTGCAATTGTTCCATTGAACAGCTCTGTTATACCATTACAATTCCTAAAAACTGGAAGGTTGATGTGCACTTGTTGCATTGTTATATTTAGATAAGAAAGGCTTGTCGTTGTTGCAAATCACCTCATGCCATTTGCCGTTGTAACAATAATTGGGTCCAATGCCGAACTGGTAGGGAATACTAACTACCCACTTTTTTCTTGACAATCGGGCTTTGCCATAGACGGTGCTGCAGACTCTAAAGTTTGAAGGAAGAGATGATTAAGATTTCATAAAATGCCCACCTTTTAAAGACAACATGGGTGAAGATTGTACGATTCTTGGCCCTAATTACCAATCATCCACTTGAACCTACTCTGATTTTATGGCTTTGGTTTGGTTAATCTCAGCCTGCTCATGGAATTGAGGTCACGTTCAAAGCTCCTCCCTCAAAAGAATACAGGCAAGCCAACCTTTTTTTCTGTTTTTTTTTTAATGTATGCCCTTCAGGTACATACTTCTTTCCTCTTAGTTTCCCTGCTTTTTTCCAATCTGTCTATAACAGTGTCTATCTTCTGTTCAAGGAATATTTGATCTTGTTGGGGTTTGTTAATTACGGGCCAACCCGAACTCAGCCCGAAGCCCAACTTATTACATTGGGTTGGATTCGGACAGCATGGCTCGGGCAGAGTTCAGGTTCGGGCTAGGTTCGGGCTCAGCTATTACATTTCGGGTTGGGCTTGGGTTTTTTTTTTTTTATGAATGAAAATTTTATTCAACACCAAAAAAGAGAGGGAGAAACAAAAGGGAACGAGAGATCCCAAAAAAAACAAAGAAAAAAGAGGGAGAAGAACCACACAAAAGAACTAAAAAACCTGCCCCTCAGAACTCAGAGAGCCCAATGACTCTCCCCCAATGCCTTTCAAGCTCCCCTCTAGGGATGCTATCATAACCTTTACACCTCTTTGCCCAATACAGGATGTAACTCTTAGCTCTCCTAATGCCTTTCAAGCTCCCCTCTAGGGTTGGGCTTGGGTTGACCTCAGCCCGGCCCTACCCGGCCCAATTGACAGCCCTATCAACAACCTAATGGGGAGATGATTATTTTTGGGGCTAGGCGATGCAAAGGGTACGAAGGCATTCCCAATGGGGAACTAGTTAGGGATTGGGCAAATACTATTTGGTGTTGCTAAATCAACTGGGGTTCGTTTTGTGGAGTTCAGGATGGGGATTTTGTCCCTTTTTTATTTTTTCTCTTTCTTCTTTTGCTGTTTTTGGGGATTGATCATCCCCTCGCCCTGTTTTGTTCCTGTTTTTTCCTAGTTTTTTCTTTGCAATAAAGATTTTTTTCTCATAAAAAAAAAAACAACCTAATGACCCATTATCCCAATTTGTCTTGTTTGAACATTACTATTGTCACAATATATAATATATAAAGTTTGTAAGCATCATACCACAGACCTGGGTTCAAAACTTGTCTTCACTTACTAATAAATTAACCACTAATGTTTACCTATCAATATATATATATACCGAGCTTTTAGCTAACTGAGCTTAGTGAAACCCGGCTCAGGCTCAATTAGGAAATGAGCTTAAATCAAGGCTCAGGCTCGACTCTATGAGCTTAAAACAAGGCTCAGGCTTAGCTCATTGCCAGCCCTACCTACAGCTCAATTTTCTTGATGCAGGATATCAGCCAAGAGAGGGGACTGGTTTTCTGCACAGAAATAGAAGAGAAAATCAAGAGGGGTAAGTTAAGGAATTGTGGGGTCTTAATGCTCAAAACAATAAACTGATTAAAGATGCTTAGAAGGCTAAAAGTAGGAAATAAGTAGGCCTAGGATTTTATTGCAGAAGAAATAGTATTTGTTGTCCAAAGAGGGACTCGTATGGGGTTTAAACAAGGCAGAAATAGAATGGTTTAGAAGCATGGGACTGGGCTGCAATAACAGTAGAGAAATATGGGATCAAGTTGGCTTTTGGGTAGGCTAAAAAAGAGAGAAAACAGTGGTTGTTTGGGCCTGAGATAGGGTCAGGTCAGAGTTGAATTCGTGGGCTGTTTAGGTATCTGATCTGGGATAGAATGAGGCCATGACAGGGACTGTTTTAGGGGACAGAACTAGATCTGAAAAGAGATCTGTTTTAGGTCAAACAGATGGGGTAAACAGTGGGATTTGTCAAGCTGGTTTATGAGGTATGGTTAGTGATGAGGTAGCTCTTGAATGGATTGAAAAGTACAAGCCTTATGGAAGCCAAAGACCAAGGTTAAGGGATCATTGAAAAAGTATAGTTGCTGCCCATAGATTTCAAACTTTATTTTAGTGTCTTTTTTAATGTTTTAGGAGAATTTTCTTAGTGAAATTTGATTTAATAAGGCCATATGAGCCATGGTGAGGGGTTAAGATTAATTTAGAATAGTTTCGGACTGTTTTAGGAATTTTTAAGATTTTTTCAGAATTTTTCTGGGTTTTTTTAGGTTGACTGTACAAGGGGGCATATTTTGGTCCAATTTTGTTTTTTATTATAAATAGGTCCAAAGACCTCCTTGTACAAGTAGTTTTTGAAAGATTAATGAATTGAATTGGGTCTGGGTATCTTCTCCATCTCTCACAATTAGGTGAGTTCTTCATCCTCTTCTTGTTCTCTTCTTCTCTAATCCTCTATACTCTATTACATCCTCTCTTCTTCACTTCTTCTTCAAAATCTCTACAGAAACCTATATATATATATATATATATATATATATATATATATATATTATTAGTTTCTCTTTTAATAATTTTCTCCTACATTATTTATTAAATTATTTGTAACTA
>JAOXJP010231164.1:0-10674 GCA_025762735.1 Platanus orientalis | reverse complement strand
TATTAAGGCCGGCTCTCAACCTGACGCCACCCTCCTCCTTTATCCGGGCTTGGGACCGGCAATGTCTGAAGATACAAGAACATGACCTACCCTGTGGCCCTCAATTATTTATGTATAAGTTAACCACATTGATAAAGAAATGGCTGCTGGATTTTTTTAATAGGTTATTAGTCCTTTAATAAATCATATATAATAAAGTTACACAATAGTGACCTGGCACATAACTCTAATATATATATATATATATATATGTATATATATGTGTGTGTGTATAAATAATTAAAACATTTTTCAATTGTATACATACTTATTTGCATTATCATTTTTAAACTATTTACCTTTTATTTTTTTAAATAAATTAAATAGTATTATTTACGACTAAGGATTGAAGTGGAGTTGTTATTTTTTCTTCGAAATCAACAAAACAAAAAATTATAGCTGTTAAGAGATTATGTACCATAGGGTTCTTTGGGGATTGCTTATCCCCTTTAATGAATTTTCTTTTATCCAAAAAAAAAAAAAGAGATTATGTACCATAGGGGTACAATATTTGTACTACAAGGGTGTTTTTATCCACTGCTTATATTTTATTATGTAAGGGAGGAGGGGGCGTCACCTCACTTTTAACGAACCCTAATCCTTTCCCGTGCAATATTTGTATTTTTGTCCACTGCTTATATTTTAATATACAAGGGGAGGAGGGGGCATCACTTCACTTTAATGAACCCTAATCCTCCTCCCCCCTTCTCTTCTTCATTCATTTTCTACTCTTCTACTTATTTCTACTCGTATTCTGGCTCGGGCAGAATTTTTCCCGTTGACAGTATTGGTATCAATTAAATTTCACCAAATTCGCCAATATTTTGCTAATGTTGGATGAAATTTCAATAAAAATATGAAACATTTGTATTCACCTAGTATTTTGGTTTGCCACTCCAAAAAAGTGAGGATATTTTTACAAAATTTCGCTAAAAGTTTGAACCGTGCTTGAAGGTCATTTAGATGTATAGGCATGTTTAGCTAATTTTAGTGTGTGTTTGGATACAGTTTTTTTCATGCCCTTCTCCCAAAGAGTTTATATGAGAAACAAATTAGGGGTCATACAGGTGTGAAAACAGACCAACTGTGCATATGCCAGATTTCATGGCAACGGCTAGGATTTTTTTTTATAATTATTTCTTATGGTGGGGAGAGAGACAAATCTCATACATCCTTATCTTCTCATTAAATAGGAAATAAAAAGACTCTTTCCAGACAACTGAATCTGTGAACTGACCAATCATGGTTCAGGGCTGAAACCTTGTTTTACCTTCAACCCCTTCTCTTTTCTTTTATTATCTTATAAATATATGTTATTTCTTATATGTTCGAGTTCCAATTTTTATGTGAGAATTTTAGCTTTAATGTGATAACATATTTTGTAATGCTTTAGTACATACTTTATTGCCATGTTATCTTTGTTTTTAGTTTTCCTTGTATGATTCTGACATTATTATGACCTGATAGGCACGCGGTCTTCTTAAAAGGGGAGGTGAAGAGGTACCGATAGAACTGCTCAATAATATTGGAGTTCTTCATTTTGAAAGGGGAGAGTTCGAGGTTTGTAACCTTGGGATTTATTTTGTTTAGTTACGACATAGGGTGTGAAAGATTATGCTTGTATTCTTACTTGAATTCTGTATTTCACTCCTGTTGAGTTTTTACAATTCCACCCCTGCTGAAAATGCTACCCTTTGATTATCCATATTACATCTATTAGTTGTTCTGCTTATTATGTATCCAAAGTTAACCTTTAATGTTTTTCTCTCTCAGTTGGCTGAGCAAACTCTCAGGGAGACATTAGGTGATGGCATTTGGCTTGATTTTCTGGATGGTAAAATAGGCAGTTCCACTATGGATTCTGGTGCCTCTACCTGCCAATACAGGGATATGCAGTTATTTCAACAACTCGAGGAAAATGGCATTGTAGTGGAACTAAGTTGGGACAAAGTCACAACAGTATTTAATCTTGCTAGATTATTGGAGCAATTGCATGACACTGAAAAAGCAAGTCTTCTATATCGGCTGATCTTGTTCAAGGTCTTTCTCTCATGCAATCTTTTTTTCTTCTCTCTCTCTCTCTCTTTTAATGATGATAATGAAGGGTAATCTTCAGGGAGAGAGAAGCACACTTTTATGGAAACCAAACTCTCTTATAGTATTTGTTTCTGTTCTGAGCAAGGATTGTAGTGTTGCTTCTCTACGTAGTTACATACTAAGTGGTCTTGGGGCTTGGTGTCTGAAATTTAGGAGAGAAATCCAAATGATTGGGAGTTGGAGGATCTGATGGGTTTACTATGTCGGCTTAGACTGTCAAATCTTTCTATTTAGCTCTATAGAATGTTTCGGGTGATCTTTTCTTTATATGTTTGTTTTCTTGGAATCCTCTCAAAAGTAGCGTTTTTCATTAGAACTCTTTCTAGGAATTTTTTTTTATTGGATAATCTTAAAAGAAGAGGGTGGAGTTTGACTAATAAGTGTTCTTTGTGTCTTAATGAAGAGGAATCAATTAGTCACCTTTTCGTCCATTGTCTGCTAATTGGCAAGTTTAGCAATTCTTTCTCTCTTGGATGGGCATTTTGTGGGCATGGGAAATATGTTTTTGGTGGGCTTTGAGTTGTAAAGAATTTGTAAATTGATCAGTTATAGGCATAAAGCTATCATGGGTTAACATTGTAAACACGAGCTAGCCTCTTTGTTTTTTTTGGGGCTGGCTGATTTTGGCCTGGGGATGCTTTATTCCCTTTAATGAAATCCTTTGCATATCAAAAATAAAAAAAGTCTCATTTCCCAATGGTGTTTGCTAGAGGTGAGTAGAGATGCTAAAGCTATCTGGAATTGTCTCCCAGGAGCAATCTGTTGGGGCATTAAAAAGGTAAGGAATTGTAGGTTCTTTAAGAACTTGGAAACTTCACAGGATGAGATCTGTAAGAGGTCTTGTCTATGATTGGCTTCCAGTCAGTCCAGACTTTGATGACTCCTATTGACAGTCTCTGTGGGACCTGGCTTGATTCCATAGCTTGGAGAGGGCAGTTAGGTGGGAGAATAAAATCTTTCTAATTTTGGAAAGGTTAAGATTTAGAAGTTTAGCTTAAGGGGTTAGTTTTTATTTCTTTAAAAGTAATTTATATTTCTTTTAAGATGGTTCTTGGCTACCAAGCATTGTAGTCTATATAAGGGTTTACAACCCAATGAATTAAAGAGAGAATTTTTTGATAAAAACCTTAAGTTGAAGTTGGTCCTTCTTTAACCTAGGGTTGGTGCTGTGGGATCTCTTGTAGACAATTGGTGTTGCAAACACTCCTTAATCTTCTTCTTCTCTTCTTTATAACACTATTCATAATCCTCTTCTTTTCTTCTATTATTTTCTTTAACCTTGTTCAAGTTCTTTGGTTTGATGCTTATATTTTTGGACAGCAATCTGATTTCTGTAAGTTTGATTTATCAATACTTGTCCTAATCCATCAAAATTTTCTGAGTTTATTGTTTGCCTCCTTATTTAGTTTGCTTCCAACTTTTATGACATTCTGAGTTGTTTATCATATTCCGTTAAGCTCTTTTATTTTCTGATCTGCTGATTTACCAGAGACAGATTTGAGTTTTGATGAGTTTATGTACTTATCAATTTATTCTAAAATTTTTCTGGTTTGTTATTCATCCATAAATCTATTGCCATATAAAAATTTATACCATTATGACATTCCTAAAATTGGTTTAAACTCGTCCAAAAGTTCTGTCCAGATTTTAGGTTACTGATTTGGCCACTCATTTTTTTTGATGAATCACTAATTTTATTAATGAACAAAGAAAAAACAAAATACAAAGAACGAAGAAACATCACCCAAAAACAAGCAAGGAGAAAATTAACAATCAGGCATATGGTTCCCAACAAAAGAGTCCTGCTGGTCAACACTCCACTTAACTAGCCGGTCTGCCAAATCATTTTGGGTCCTGGGAATCCACTGCAGCACTACCTGTAACTGCACAACAAGGGCTCTAATCTGAAGAATGACATGCCTCAACCTCCAAGCCCCACTTCCCCCAAACCTCAGCTAATAACAGCCTTGGAGTCACCTTCAACAATACAATCTTTTATGCCCTCCCTCTTTATCATCCTCAACCCCTCAAGCAAACCAAACAACTCAGCATGAATAGCATCCACTGTTCGCAAAGGACCACTTTTCACCCTGAAAATAGCACCTTGGAAAAAGAGGAGGAACCATCAAAGTTAATCTTAAACCAGCCAACAATAGGAGGAACCCACACCCTGTGGGGAGGAGATTCAATGGGAGGAGACAGCGAGATACAAGTAACCCAATCCCGAAGAAAGTCATTCAAGGAGCAATCCTTAAATTCTTTCTTAATCATTAGCCAAGAACCCACTTCATATAGAAGAGAATCTATAACAGCCCACACATTTCTTTTCTTATCCTCGAAAACTTGATTTTTCCTTTCTTTCCACACACCCCAGACAATACCATGCAATAAAGCACGAAGAAACGTTTTTTCCTTCTCCCTCTTCATACCTCCTTGCCATTGGTGAATCAGTTCCTCAAAAGATTTAGGCATAACAAAATGAATAGATAAAGCTTGCTGAAAATAGCACCACACCTTATGAGTGAACTCACAGTGATGAAAGTTTGGCCACTTGTTAAAACCCTAAAAAGTCTATTTTCACTTGGGTTTATATCAGTCCTTTGGACTTTCATTGGACCTATTACCTATAGGAGTTAACAGCTCCATAGGCTGTTCTGCATCATCAATCAGGGAGCCAGGGAGGTCAGGGAAGGAATAGAGAGCTAAAGAATCTCGGGCAAGGGCTAATGTATGAGGAGGGGGAACACAGTAGAGGTTCAGATTGGAAAATCAGGGGCCGAAGAAAAGCTCACAGATCAATAAGCACACTGCATGATTTTGATGACCTTATTCTCATATGTGCTGAGATGTCAGAGATGGACCGATCATTGTTAAAGCTGCCATAACAGGTTGTCTTTGTTTGGGAACATTCTAGAGTTGACATGGATGTGGCCATTTTTATTTTTCCCATGTTTTATATTTGTCCACTTTATCAATAAAGTTCTCTGTTTGGAAGAGAGCTTAACAAATATTGTCAGTTTTTGTCCTATGCCATTAATAATTGCCAAAATGTTATTTAAAAATGGTGAAACAAGGAAACCATTCTTTGATCCTAGTTGTAAGGCTTTTTGTGAACAGTAAAATGTTTAATGGCTGTATTTCTGGCAATTGTATGGTCAACGGAGCATCTCTTCTGATATGTTTGTGTTATCTTTGCAGTATCCGGACTATTTAGATGCTTATCTGAGGCTTGCTGCTATTGCAAAAGCTCGAAATAACATTCAACTAAGCATAGAACTTGTATATTTTTGCCTTATTCATGTTCCCCACGTATGTTATTCATTTCTTGGATTGTCCCATTTATGTGTGACAATGAGAGGCTTTGTGGTTACAGATTGGGGATGCTCTTAAGGTGGATGACAAGTGTCCAAATGCTTTATCTATGCTTGGCAACTTGGAGCTTAAGAGTGATGACTGGCTTAAGGCAAAAGATACCTTTCGTGCTGCTAGAGAAGCAACTGACGGGAAGGATTCTTATGCTACTCTTTCCCTGGTGTGCATATTGCCTAGAGTGCATATTTTCTTTTCTTTTAAATTATATTTGGTCTGTCTTGATTGACTGGTTACACATATACTGAATTGGTTCTATTGTCTTGGAAGATTTGAGTCATGGACCAGTTGGATTTTGCAAGTTGTGGGATAATGAAAGAGGAATAATCAGCTGTAGCAAAATTGTCTGTAGCTTTTTGTAGCATGAACAAAAGTGTGGGTATTTTGACTTTTAACATGGGCTTTTGTCTTTTTGTGATCTTTTTGGTCATACTACAAAAAGCTACAGTAAAATTTGCTACAGCTGAATAGTGTTTAGTTACACATTTTGTTTTGTTGTAAGTGGGAAATTCTTTTCCCCCACTGCATACACAATTAATCTTGAAGACTTGTTCAGCAACTCATTTTTTTATTTGTTTGGAATTGTAGGATGGCCTTATAATGATCTTTTATATTATGTTATTGTGATGTCTTCTGTTTAATGCTTCACCATTTTGTGCTCTTGTTCTGAATTTGGTTAGGGAAACTGGAACTACTTTGCAGCTGTTCGTTCTGAGAGAAGAGGTTCTAAATTGGAAGCAACCCATCTGGAAAAAGCTAAAGAACTCTACGCCAAAGTACGCAGTTATCTATCTTTTTCTTTACAATGCTTAGTGTTTGTGTGTGTTTTGATAAGTAAAGTTTATTTCATTGAGAGGGGATGAGGAAACCCCAGTATAATATGAAAGAGAGCTAAAATAAAGCTAAACAAAAATACAAAACCAACCCCAAAGACCCCATAAAAGAGGAATATACATTTATGTCATTCCTTATAATATCTCCCTAGCCCTTTCTCAACTCTCACCCTTGGGTTTTCAAATTCTTGTTCCCAAAAACATCTCTCCTTGGTTTTCTGGTAACCTTATATGCTTGTTCTGAATAGTTCTGGAACATTTTACCATTCCTTTCAATCCAGATAGACCAACATACTGCAGCAGCAGCCAACTGCCATAGGATTTTACATTTATGACTCAATCCTGCTGTCCTCCATACTTCCACCAAAGATTTGATATCCCTAGAATGGTTTCAAAACTCATCCGATCTTGGAATGGATCGCTTGATCCGAATCGGGATCGGACGGGACTGGTCCAATCTTGACCTTAGGATTGCGATCCACCATGGATTGTCCGATCCCTAGCATGGATGGCTAATCCACGATCGGATCGGACAGTCCACACACAGTCTTAAAAAATCTTTTTTAAGAATTTATTAAAAGATGGGTACAAGGAGTCCCACAAAGGGCCTCTCTCAAAGAACCTTTTTTAAAGAACCCTAAACGATCTTCATATAAGAGGTAAACCCAAAAAGAAACACTCACAACCCTTGGATTTGACCTTATAACCAGATTTTGGCCATCTGATTACATATTTTCTATGTAAGAAACACCAAAATTTTCTAACTGAAGCATTTATAGAAAGAGGGGGGGGGGGGAACCCCTGTTGCCACCCCCGTAATAGAAGGGATCCAAACAAGGTTAGATTAAGCTTCACCAACCCTCGGCTATAACAACAAATCATGTTTTATTAATTTTTTTATCATTATTTATATGATATTACATATAGTTTAGTTTTTATGCATTATATGTAGTCATATTGGATGTTTGATTAAGAAAACTACAATTTTGAACTTATTTGAGCCTCGTAACCTTGTTCCTACATGAATGATACACTTAACATGCCCACAATTATGTTCAACATAGTTTGTATGTATATGGTTTGGTTTTTATACACTAGAAGTAATCATATTGGATGTTTGCTTATGAAATGTACAATCTTGATCTTTATACATGCTCATAACAATGTTTATTCATGTATAATACACCTAATGTATCAAAAATATGTTTTTACTTTTAAACTTTTTATAGAAAGTATTGTAAGATTTTTTAGAATTTTCTTAGGATATTTTTGACCTTGAATCACTGTTGGACTGAACGATCCACACTTGGATTGTCCGATCTGATCCTATCACAGATCGGTTTTGGGCCCAAACGATCTATCACTAATCCGAGTTTTTGAACCATGTTCCTTGGCACCACCCATGACATTCCAAAATCCTCCAAATTGCTGCCCACACTTCTATGTCAAAGGAGCATGAAATCAAAAGGTGGGTCACTGATTCCCCGTCCCTTAGACAACTCACATTTAGAAGGATAAGCCTCACTCTCAATTGATGGATTCGTTGGGAAGGATTCATGAATGGATTTCCACTGATCTGGCCTTCAGCCTTGGTCCTTTTAGTTATTGGGTTTTCGATTGGGATTCCCTTATCTAGTCATGGGTATCTTTTTGTAGTCTCCTCTAGTTGTCGCTACGTCGTGGTATTTCTCATGCTTCAAATGCGCTTTTTATAAGCTTTTCTTCTATTTTAATAAAATTTCATTACTTTTTTTATTTTTAAAATTAACAGCTCTTGATTGAAAGGAATGTCAACCTCGTTATCAAATGGGGAAAAAAAAACTAAGGTGGAATCTATAGTTACTTATAACAGCTTGTTGAGAATGGAGGAGTTATATTGGTAGTAGAAATCAAGGGTTACCTTGCTCAAAGAGGGAGATCGGAATCTAGTTTTTTCCATCAGGCTGCCAATATGAGAAGCTCTATTAATTTGATAACCCGAATCAAGGTGAAAGGGGAATGGGTTTCTCCATTGTTCGGAAACAACAGCCCTCCCAATTGGAGGTGGTGGCTCTTCGAGTGGGACTCTTGTTGTTCTCCCCCGTTTTAACGGGGTTTTTGTTTCTTCTTCTTTTAGGCTTTAGTTCCTCTCTATTGAGCATTGCTCATGCTGTATAGTGGAGCTTTTTTCCGATCTTGCTTTTATAAATTATCTTGTTGATAGCTCTGATACCAATTGAAATTTTCCGACTTCTAGGTCTGAATTGATCTTGGAGGGGGTGAATAGGATCTATTTACTAATTTAATTATTCGACATGTTCACTTGATCCTATTTTAGAACCAACTTAAGAAACTAGAAACAACTTAATAAACAATATGTATGCAAGAGTTGCAATAATCAAAACAACATAAATAACTTAGGCACACAATCATAACCACACAAAGGCAAGAGATGTATAATGGTTCGGCGACCCTCCGGTCCTTGCTCCACTCTTGGAAAGCTCTTCCTTGAGCTATGTTGATTTTTTTATTTATAGATTACTGCATACAACCTATTATAAGAAACCAACCAAAAGTTTAATTCACTTACAAGTTTAGCGATTCCTAAATCGCCTTGCAAGTGATGCCACACGATGGATTTCTTTCGTGAGTGATCCGTACCCTATGATTTTGATGGATGTGCCTGTGTCTAGTAACTTCGATGGACACTTTTGCTTTTAATTAACACCCAGTGACTCTGATGGATGCTTTAGTGTCCAATGACTCTGATTGACACGTACAAGTGTATGAATGATAATTTTGTTATTGATTCACAAACTTCTTATGGGTAGATATGCCAATTACGCTCAATTTGATGGAGAAAACTGTCTCTTGAAGCTAGATGATGATTTTACAATCAAGCATGCTCTTCAAGCTTTTCAATAGGTATAATTTTGGGTGTGAAATCTAGGTTACATGACCTTGAAGAAGGTTTACAAAAGATAGAAGTTGCAAGGTCATATAGAAGTGTTTACCTCTCAAAGAATCAAAGATTTTTCAATAGTTGTTCCCTTTTGATCTTTTTTCGTCACCTTAGATGTTGGGAAGACCTCTAGTTTTATAGAGCACTCAAAACTAATAATAAAAGGCCCCCCCCCCAACGGTAAAAAATATAGCCGTTGCGCACTTCCCATTTTGGGAAGATTTTCTCGATTTGCACAGTTTGATTGGCCGAAAAGTTCTCAGCCTGAACCTCAATCAGTTTGATTGATCCAAGACCTTTGATTTTATCAAATGGGTTCTCAGCTCCAAGAGTCTCATTATGGTTGATTGGTTGATCTACCTTCGATTAACCGAACCTTTCAATTCTATATAATTTTACCTTTTTAGCTCAATTCTTCAAGGCAACCATTAGGGTTCCACCTAAAGTTCATGGGGCACGTCTCTATGATCCACCTAGGGTCATTGGTATTGGTTTTATCCACGAACACTTACCATCCGACCTTTTGAGTCATTTTAACACTCAAGTATATGGTTGGTTCTTGAGGTACTCTGCTTGGGATCTTGAGATCTTCATTTGTAGCTTAATTGTCTTTTGAATTTTTTGTCCTTCATTTGGTCTTGTGCAGTATGCCTCTTGAACTTCTTCTTTGACTTATACTTACATGACTTATGATTTACAATTACACTTTCATATATGTAAGATTACATACTTGGACCAACTACATACATGTACTTCTTACAATGTGGAATGAAATTGACAACATACAAATACATATTATGCTAACACGATTTTATTGCTTCCCATAGAAAAGATTACTTTTGAAGGAACTGAATGAACCTAGCTTCCTTTCCGGAGGGATTTCCACCTTCATAAGAAAATTCATAATAATATTTGACCAAGAATTTCCCATATGGTTTTTAAGCTCCTTTCCTTATGTCTTCATTAATCTATACATATCTAAACGTTTCCCAACATCCCAAGAAGAGAGGCTATGGAGTGGATCTTCCAATCTTGTAAATCTCTTATAAGGCGATGTGACCACTTAACTCCCTCCCCTCCCCCTCGGTGGACATATAATTAGCTACCATGGCTTTCTAATTTTCCTTCCTTTATATATATATATATATTGGATGTTGAAGTGGAGAGGTGCTTTTGGAGTGTAGTGTGATAAACAAATACCACTAAAATTAAAGGGAAACTTCTATAAGACAGCTATAAGACCAGCCATGCTTTATGAAGCAGAGTGTTGGGCAGCCAACAAACAACACGTACATAAAATGAGTGTGGCTTAAATGAGGATGTTGAGATGGATGAGTAGCAAGACTAGAAAGGATAAAATTAGGAATGAATCCATTCGTGGGAGCTTAGGTGTAG
>JAOXJP010231163.1:0-10674 GCA_025762735.1 Platanus orientalis | reverse complement strand
GATTTGAGAGAGGGGAAAGAGAGGGGGAGGCAAGAGCAGAGATAGAGAGGGGGAGCCAAGAGCAGAGAGAGAGGGAGGTGAGAGCAAAGAGAGAGGGGGATGTGAGAGAGGGTAGAAGAGGGGAGGCAAGAGTAGAGAGGAGAGAGCAGAGAGAGAGAGCAAAAACTCATAATCGAGCCCTAATGCTGTGAACACGAGAAGAGGAAGGGAAGAGGGGGAAAGTGTTAAAAAGGGTGGAGCATAGGAAGCGTTTAAAAAATGCTCGTTATATCATTTTTGTGGGTAGACCATAGGAAGCATTTTAAAAATGCTCGCTATACTATTTTTGGGGGTAGAATATAGCGAGCGTGTGTTTTTAAAATGCTGTATAAATCATATATAAAATTTTTTAAAATAAAACACTATCTTTATATATTCTACAACATTTTTTAAACGTTGCTTATTCTAGTTACTCCATTTAGCAACGTTTTAATATGAAAGGCTCTATAAAGTTACACCTTTGACAGCATTTATAGAAAAACACTGCCTAAAGCATGTTCTTAAAAACCATTTTTGCTGTAGTGATAATCAATCAGGAGATTTGTGATCGGTCATACTCATGATCGGCTACGAATCTCTTGATCGGTCACACTTGTGATCGGTTCGGGATAGGTCTGAAAAAAAAAAAAAAAAAAAAAAACCTTAATGGTGTGACATGTGTTTCGTGATTGGTTATGCCTAAAAGTCTTGTAATCAGTCACAAAATTTGTGATCGGTCACATTTGAAATTTTGCTGAATTTTCTAGTTTTCTTTACCTCGGGTTTTCAGAGTCTAACCTAAATGGTCCAAGGATTTTCTAACTCATTCTAAACCATGTCTAGGTCACTCGAATGTTGATGATGGTCCTCATGCTCAAAATTACAAAGTGTTTTAATTTAGACACATAGTGTTGGGTCTGGATTCTCTAAACTTTTTAATTTAGGTGCGGGGTGTTATAGTTTTCATATAATAACCACACTATCATTTACTAATGTTAGTTCATTTTGACTTAAGTCATATTACTCATTTCTTCTAGGTTTTGCTTTTTCATCTATGGATCATATCTCTTTCAATAGCTTTGTTTCTATTTAGGATTTGTCATGTGCAAGTTTACTCTCTTCTTTGCTTGGAGTTTGGTATTGCTTTTCTTAGATATTTATTTCTATCACATTTACTCATTATATTAATTTTGTTAATTTTATCAAAATTTACACAAAGATATCCCTAGTTTATTTATTTTGTCTTTTCTTCAACATAGAATATTTAATTATTTATATGATAATCAAGATCAAATCTTGATTAATCATGGAAAGTTTAGTACAAACAACTCTTTCATAGATTACCTTTTTTTTACAATAAATATATAAACATCTTCCTTTTGGTTAACCATTTAACTGTTTTGACATAAAGTTAAAATAGCTTAACCTCATTCAATGATCAATTTAGAAACCAAATAGTGCCCGACATAAATGATATGTGGGACATTTTTGGTTTTATCAATTAGGTAAAAGTGTGCTACCATCTTACTGTCATTTTCTTCTAACAATGAGTGATATGAATATCTCATTCATTCTATGTCTGTTAAAAATAAAAGCACTATCTATCACATTGAATTGTTTAATATATTGTCCAGAGGCTCCACTCAGTTCTTCGCACTTCTCATTGCTTCGGTGATAATTTTTTTAAGTTCTCTAAATTTTAATACATCATGTTTAATGTTTCCTCTCGCTTTTATTGCAGGACTATTTTAGCCTATCAACAGTTATACCACACACTTGCAGACTGTTGTCAAACAGATCAATTCTTTTCTCTTACGAGAAGACATACCTTAGTAACCTACATTAAGGTTGCTAGCTCTTTGAGTTGATATCTTGTTATCCTAGGAAGTTTCTTTCTCTAGGAGTACTCCTATGAATGTCTTTCATTGAGACATTCTTCTTGTAGCTCTTTGTACATTAGACAAACTTCTAAACATTGTTGAACATTGTAAGTAATTTGTGCCAACACAATTTAAACCTTGCTTTGCACAACAATGAGTCGACACTTGAACAACTCTGACAAACTTTCGTTGTGCATGCTTGAAGACTCAAAATGAAAGGAAAATTGAAGAAACTGATTTAAGGCCAAAATACATTTCCTATCGTTGGTGGGATTCAGGTTTTGGCTCTCAACTAAAACCTACCATAACATAAATTATGGCTCCATTTTCGACTTCTGCAATCTCTAACTATCAAGAAACTCAAAGTGAGCTGGGAAAGGAAAGAAGATCCTGTATGTGATTCAATCAGTTCACCATAGGTTCTTTTTTACAATATTTCTTCATGCATGTACAGAGAAATAGGGCCAGTGACCTTCAAAACGTCATTTTGTGATGATACGTTCTTAATCCTATTTCTAGCGTTTCTGACAAGGATCCGACAGGGTATTAGTATGTTTGTATTTTATTCTTGTTCACGAGGGGGAGAAAGAGAGAGAGAGAGAGAGAGCTCGTTTGCCTTTTAGACATCATCTATCCATTTGAATTGACTTGGAGAATAATCCTTGAAACAACTGTCATGAGGATGATGCGATTGTAAACGGTAAGATCCTGTCCGGCCTCCTTATGGCCTGTTAGGACCTGTCTAGTCTAACAGGTTGGCATGTCACCGACAAAAGGAGGCCTATTTTTTAGTACCTCTTTTTTTGGTGACGTGTCAACCTGTTAGGCCAAACAGTCCTAACAGGCCATAAGAAGGCCGGACAGGATTCAAACCGGATTGGTAAAATATATGGCAAGGTTTAATAGATGAATTGCATTGTTGCAAAACAAGCAACAACCGCACTAGCAATATTCTATACTTCAAGGAATAAAGAGGTCAACAGACCATGGTTCTCCCATGACTGTTTTACTAGATATCGACCATAATAATGGCAAGCCCAAGACCGACCTCTGTGTGAGATGATTTATAAGAATACTACAAAATAGGCCCACTTCGCTTTACGGTACAAAATTTGTATAGTGCCACCTTATAACATATAAATAGCCATGTCTCATAAGCTTAGATCTATAGCGTTACACTCCTTGGGAGTTTGATTTCATTCATTTCCATGTCTATTTTTCCCTCTCATTTGTAAACATGTTTGTAGATACTAACATATATCCAACACGCTTTCGGTGTAGGTTGAATAATACTCAATCCTCATGCAATAACAGCTGTGATTGGGATTCTTGTATCCCTTCAAGAATGAACTGCAATCAACAGAGGTGTATTTAATAGATGCGACTTAGACTTCAGCTGTTGTCAACTAAGCTATGGTTGAGATTGGAGATAATGACCCAAGGACCTCCTACACATGGTAAGTCCCAACTCCTCTCTCTCTCTCTCTCTCTCAGCCCCACCCTCATGGTTGACACAAAGCACTACAACTTCATTCACCGGTTTTAAGTCTCTGAAGATCAATTGGTAAATCCCATGTACCTCTCTCTCTCTCTCAAACAGGCTCGTGGAGGAGACTGCGGCTACAGCAACGCAGTTGCAGATCTTCTTATAATTTCATCATCGATAGAAATCCAGGGTTAGATTGTATTCCAATTGAGCTATATAAGATTTGGCCGTGGCGCTTCCTCGCACAAAATGCCGTACTTGAATGTGAAGCTAGACTGAATTTATGAGGCTCAGCAGAATCACAAACACACTAAAAAATCTATACTTGTCGAAAGTCAAAATGTTTGTGATTTGCTGTTAAAGAGTTTAATAATTTGGCTCCTTACCAAATAAATAAATAAATAATCTTTCTGTAGAGAAGCGAAAAGCTGGGAAGTATTTAGAAATAAGTAGCTCACTTGGACCTCTCCAGCTTGATGATGTTGTATTACGTAAATTCCCGTGCTTTTAAGAGCCACTAGAATTCACTTACGGATCATCTCCTACAGCTTAAAGTATTGCATCGTCTTGTGTGTTTCTACTATATAAGTACCCAAAAAATCAAATTTGTGAGTGATTTTCACTATTTTGGCTAAGTGACTGAATTCCTCTACTGCAATTTAGTCCTGATGCCTGCAGGACTCTGAAGTGCTACATGTGCCCAAAAAATCAATTTTAGGCAGGTGATTTCACATTTTTGGATACATGTCGTGCTGCAGAGCCATGCAGGACGCTTGTAGGACTTTAACTGTAATAGAGGATCTTAATTAAGTGTTACCCTTCAAATAACGGCGGGTGATCAGCTGTAGAGCATGAACAAAAATATCACAAAAAAAGACATAAAACCCATGTTAGAAGACAAAAAATCAAGGCAGGATTTTATACGCGGACCCCTAACCTGCACTGTGTCCACCGATGGTCAAGCGGGTGAAAACATCAGTGCCAAAAGTGATTTTCACTTTTTGGGGGAGTGTGTAAAATACTTTTGACACTGATGTGCCCCCCTGTTGACTTAGGCGTTTTTGTACTCCGAGCATAGAAAAGCCTTGCCGCAAAAAATCCCATGCTTTTTGTTCATGCAACAAAAAGCTACAGAAAAATCTGCTACATCAGATCTTTATCCTTAAATAAGCTTAACCATCAAAATTAGAGGGTGTTTTGCATTTCTATTTGGGTATCATTTATAATACTTGTCCTTTCTGATTTCAATACAGCCACTCTCCTAAAATTATTTTGCAGAAATGTATGGGGTGGTCATGATTGACCACACCCAATTCGAGGTGTCCCTTAGAGATTGAACTCTTGAGGAAAGGTTGTGATGTTTGGGAAGCATCACAACTCTTCATGAAGAGTCCTTTTAGAATATGCAATTCCTTTAAAAGAGTTGTGTTCCCTCCTGGAATATGCAACTCTTTGAGAAGAGTTGTGTTGGTTTCTCAACCAACATAACCTTATCCATTATTTCTCTCATGAAATGTTGTGTACGTAAAGAAAGAGTTGGTTGTCAACCAATACAACTATAAATTTATGGATGTCACAATACCAAGAGTTATCTAGATAAGGGTGTGTCTTTTCCCTCACACCTTTTGGATAAGTATAAATAGATGAGGGTTATGACTGTATCCTACATCAAATGGGAAGAGAATTTTTTTCTAATTTTTCTCTCCTCTCATTCTTGTCTAAACCTATTATATAGTTGTCCAAAGGTATATGAATGATACATAGTCTCACAACACCTCATCACAACCTTATCTAAAAAATGGCTTGTTTATAAATTGAACTAAACGCAACCCACTTGTGCAACTGACAATGGTATTAGAACAAGGTTATCTAAATTCATGATCAAATGATCAAAAGAATCGCAATTCGATAAGAACTTGATACAGTGCGTCAAATTGTATTTTTGAAGAATTTTTAATTATATAAGATTGAATTGTTGATCAAGTGAATGAATATTCATAGAGATATTGATATATATCATTAGATCAAAACTATAATCCAATCAAAGAAAGTCAATTATGTCATCAAAATTGGTGATCATGGAAGATGTCAAGTACATTGATAAACTCAATGGATCCAATTATGATAGTTGAAAAATAAGGATAATTTATCTCCTTATTCAAAACAAATTGAATTATGTCTTAAGCATATCAAAGCTTATATGGTAGGAAGGTGATGACAATTTTCATATCAATTAGCAACGACAAAAGTGAGAAGATGACAATTTGGTAGCCAAGTCTATCATCTGAACCACATTAATGATAGTCTCATATATTTGTATGTGGACATAAATATTACCAAATATATCATAAAGGTTTTAGAAGCACAATATGGGATTAGATTAGAAATCTATAACTAATTACTTCTAGAGAGGTATAACATAATCAAAATAAATGAAAGGGGATACTGTGAATAATTACATTAATTAAATGTCCCTGATTATAAAAAATCTTGCTATAACTGGTAGCCCAATCTTTGACACAATGTAAGTTTCAATAGTGTTGAATAGTTTATCACCTTCATGGAATTAAGTTGTTACTGCAATTTATTGTTCAGGTCAATCACTAACAATGGAAAAATTACCAATGCTTCTACCTCTTCAATAAGAAAAAATACAGAGAAAAAGTTTGAATTATTTATCTCCTAGGATTTTCACAATCATGTAAAAAAATAAGAGATGACAAATGAAAAGTCTAAAGAAGAATCTTAAGCAAGGAAGATTTAATAAGTTCAAAAGCAGAGTTTGCTATAATTGTGGAAAAAAATCACTTTAAGGGTAGATATCCCAACAACAATAATTCCTTAAATAAAGTAAATAATCAAAACTATGCATTGCCAATATCAAGGGAACTTGTAGCAAAACCAATGACAAAATTTTGGTGGATAGATTCTAGAGCAACTCGACATATAGTCAATTCTAAAGATGGGTTCATGAACTAGCTTTAAAGGCATAATAGTCACAGAATATAAAATCTATATAGAAAATAATTCTTATTGTGACGAATTGGGACAAAGATATTTCAAATTGTAGATGGGTAAATCAAGTTTTATTTTATCTAATACTTTATATATTCATAACATTAGAAGAAATCTCATTTCTGTGTCAGAATTATACTAGAAAGGCTACATAATAAGGTTCAAATATGGTTGTGTAATAATTAAGTCTAAACTTGGTCATGAGATTCTACTGGGTGAAATGGTCAATGGTATATATCGAATAATTATCAATAAAATGATGAATTTTTCTTATGTGTATGCTTTCATAAATTCTATTGACTCTGTATGATACCTACGTTTAGCATATATAAATAAAAACAAAATGATGAATAAATAAAAAAGAGTTAATACCCAATTTAAGAGAAATAAACTTTCAAGTTTGTCCCCTTGTTTACAAGGAAAGATAACAAAAAAGTCATTTGTTAAACATTGAAAATCATCTGAGTTATTAGAAATAATACACTTAAATATTTGTGGTCCCTTGAGAATCAAAATACAAAAAGGAATGAAATATTTTATTACATTTATTGGTGATTATTCGAGATATGGATATTTATACCTCTTATAACACAAGTCAGAAACATTGGATAAATTTGAGGAATTTAAGGAGGTAGAAACCCATTTAGGTAAAATAATAAAAGTCTTGAATAATGATAAGGGTATAGAATATACTTATAAGGGTTTTGACGATTTCTCTAAGGAGAATGGAATAAGACACTTAAACACTATGTCTTATACACCACAACAAAATAGAATTATAGAAAGAAGAAATAGGACTTTGATGTATATAACAAGATCAATGTTGGCTCATTCGGGACTCCCTTTAGTATTTTGGGGGAGCTACCTATATAGTAAATAGAATCACTACAAAGAGTATGTAAGTCAATAATTCCTTTTGAACTTTAGACAGGTAAGAAGCTAAAAGAATTTGAGGATGCAAAGCTCATGTTTTAATATCAAAGCCTTTCAGAAATAAGCTATGTAGTCAAACTTATGAATATGGATTCATTAATTACACTGACAATGGAACTAGTTATAGATTCTATTATAAAGAAATGTAGCTTATTGAAAGCAGAGATGCTACATTCATAGAAGAGGTTAGACCCATTAGTCATCTTGATAAAATCTTATTGATAAACGAACATGAGTGTTAAGAGACTTTAAAAGACATAGATCAGAATGAATTTATTGACAAAAGTATTGTTGTACTGACTGAACTAAAATGACATTTTATGATTAGTGGGAAGAAATGGTCTATAGAACCTTCTTCCCTATTTCAGAACCATTATAGTTTAATGATAGAAGATGATGATATTATTGATGATCCCAAGACATATAAGGAAGTAATGAATCTAGGGACTCAATTGAATGGCTAGAAGCTATGAAAGATGAGATATCCTCTATTGAAAAGAATAATGTCTGGGAATTAACAAAGCTTCCAAATGATCAAAAAGCAATAAGATGCAAATGGGTACTTAAGAAGTACAAAACTAATGGCACATTAGACAAGTACAAGGCTACGTTGGTGGCAAATGATTTTACCCAATAACCTAGGATAGACTTTGTAGCTAAGCTTGTATTGATCAGAATTTTAATGGCTACAGTTGCATATATAGATCTAAAATTATACTAGATGGATATAAAAAATGCATTCCTTAATCAATATTTGAAAGAAGACATTTATATGAAACAACCAGAAGGCTTTAAAATTTAGGAACAAGATGACGCAGTCTATCAATAAAAGAAGTCCTTGTATAAACTTAAACAATCATCGAGGCAATGACATTTGACCTTCCACAAGATTATTCTAGAATTAGGATATGAAATGAACAGGTTTGATCACTATGTATATATATGAAAGGAAGATGCTAAGATAACAATATTATCATTATATGTGGATTATATATTGTTGGTTGGAAATAATTAATAAGAACAAATCATATTTAGGTTCTCCATTTGAGATGAAAAACATGGGTAAAACATTTTATGTACTATGTATTAAGATATTTTAGAAATTGAGGCTCAAAGATGTTATATCTAGATCAAGAAATGTATTTTAAGAAGATACTTAAGAGATTTGGAATGGAATGGTATAAACCTGTTACTACACCTACTGTCATGAGACATAAACTAGATAAATCAATGTGTTTATAGAATGATTAAGAAACTGACAAAATGAGTAAAGTACCATATACCCAAGCTGTGAGTAGTTTGATGTGTGCAATGATCTATATTAGACCTGATATTGGTTACGGAATTGGATTAGTAAATCGGTTTCAATCTAATCTAGGAGAGAAACATTGGCAAGCGATCAAGAGGATAATAACACTACAACAAAATTAGGCTTTAATCGCGTTCCAAAAACATTGTTAAAACTCTTTTACAATGTTCAGGCGAATGCCGTAAACAATGACATCATTGAAAGCCGATGGCCAAAGACAGTGTTTGCTACGGGGTTCAGATGAGCACCGTAAATACTATTTTTTATGACGTTCAGATAAATGCCATGGATAATTGTTACACTTTTTTTACAACATTACACTAATGAACACTATAGATAATGCTTTTTACGGTATTTTTATGAATGTCGTGAAAACTTGTATGCATACTTTTGATAGGGTTTTTTGAACTCCGTTAATTGTTTTTTCCTTTTTTTAATTTATTTTTCCTCTACTGGGAACTTGATAAACAAAGATATATTATATCACGTTATGTATCCAAGAAAGTCAATAAACAACTAATTCATTCATTCATATACAAGAAACAAGTAGAATTGGTCATTACAGAAAACATGCAAGTTCTACTTCCACTTCTTAAACTTCATAAACTTTCCCCCATGATCCCATGTTTGCCAAATCTTTCAAATTTCCCATGCTTGAACTTTCCATGGTGCTTTCCATGCTCATGGTAGGCCACATATAGAATATGACGATGAGAACCGTGTGACTTGTGGTGAGTTCCATAAAAAGCAGTAATGGCGGTGGCACCACCAACTAACAACGACACCATGCCAGACCTATGCCCAATCTACAAACTCAAAACAAATATACTCTAGGTTAATTCAAAGTAAAACAAATGGATTTCAAAGAAATACAAAGTCAAATAAAGATAAATTATGTGTATGCAATACAATAGCATTAAGGGGCATCTAATTCCAAAGAAACACAAAGTCAAAGCAACACAATCATAAGTATGCAATATAATAGCACTAAGGACTCACAGAATGATTTGTTTTTAATTGTGAAGTCATTATGTAATTTGTCAATTACATTCCAAGTCTAGGTGGTAAGCTATGAATGTTATGTATAATGAGTGAGCCTATGAGTGTCTAGTGTGGAGACCATCATCAAGAAAAGGAAGAGGCTCAAGTGCTACAAGTTAAGGTATATCAAGCAAAGAACCCAAGAAGAGCTAAGTCACCATCTTTGAGCCCAAAAGGTAAATCAGGTATAATACCAAATGGATATTGTGTGACTACTCTAGGAAATACTCAAAGACCAAGGTTTGATCCTAGGAAGGCCTTAAGACCAATGTATGCTTCTAGGTGTAATTGCTAAAAAACCCCCCATTGGAAAATGAGCCGAAAAGTGAGTATGGACATCTCAACTTAAAATGATCATAACTTTTGATCCCGATGTCCGCTCGGAACCCACAAATACTCAAAACAATCGGCTAGAAAAAAAATTCAAAAAATTTTATAATCGATTACAAGTTTTGCAATCGATTGAGGTGAAATAGATTGCGAAATACACAATCGATTTCGAGTGTCTAGAGACTCAAATCGATAAGCCCAAACTGATTGTGATATGAGTTTTGAGATCCCAAATCGGTTTCTAAACCCTAAATCGGTTTGGGGGACATTTTTGGTAATTTTTTGACATGAAATGCAAGATGATTTTTTTTATTTGACCCTCATTTTGGCACATCTAAAGGCCCAAAATGCTCATTTATTTGTCATATGTCTATCCTAAAGTCATAGATGATCCTTCCAACAATAAAAGACAACTTTTCCCTTATAAACCTAAGCTTTCAAGGGATTTAAAAAAGAGTTTTCAAGGGGAATAACAAAGGGGAAAGAAAAGGGTTTTTGGGCAAGAAGAAGAGCTCTATAAGCTCCACTCTCTCTATACTTTCATTCAAGATTTTAAGCTTTCAAAGGAAAAGAAGAGAGTTGTTGTCTCTCTCTTGTGGCTACAAAGGAAGGTTCCTTTGCAAGAAAAGAGATGAGGAAGATCAAGGACTGTCTCTTATACA
>JAOXJP010231162.1:0-10674 GCA_025762735.1 Platanus orientalis | reverse complement strand
TCTCTCTCTCTCTCTCTCTCTCTCTCTCTCTATATATATATATATATATATATATATATATATATATATAGAAGAAGATAGGGATACAGAGAAATACAGGCGTGAGGCAAAACCTCATTAAGGATAAACCGGCATAGGTACCACTTGCTCCGACATCCAAACACAACATTAGCTTTTTTTCCTCTTCCTTGAAATCAGTTTTTAGAATTAAACATTCAGATTATTGGATCCGATACAACCTATCCATTCAAGCAATTCAAACCAAGCGTGCCACACATTTGGTCCCGAAGCTTAGGATGGGCAGGACTTACTCATTGAATTGAATTTTAAAGATGGTAAATTGCTTTATTCTTGAAGCTTGAGGAGTAATGCATGGAGAGAATAGTAGTTTTATGACGTAATTCTGTAAAAATATTTAATATAGTTCTGTGATATTTCTACAAGGTTGCACAAGCAACAAATAATCAGTAGTATGCATGATGCAATTCTTCCAATATAGAATATCGTTCAAGTGTACTTAGATAGATGATCAACAATAGTACTATATAATCAGAGGTGGTGTAATTCAAATATGTCTACAAGTACTCACTGTGTTAATGTAATTTCAATTCGTTCAAGTTGGCAATAAAAATCAAGAACAACAATAATAAACAAGTAATCTGCAAGTACAGTAAACAAACATAAATACTTATTGATATATTGGTACATAAGTCATGTAATACACTATCCTTAAAGTGATATTTGCCGACCACTCTCAATGTACAGAAGGCTTGTTCGACGATTACCTCCAGATACACCAACACCTCTAGCACTACCTTATACAAGTAAGTAGAGTTATAGGCAAATGACATAAAGCTGTCAGCAAAATGCCTAAACTCGAACAAAATTCAGAATATAATAGCATGGAAGAAAAAGATTAATTATTTTCTACATATCTCGCTTAGTCACAATTCAATTCTTAAAGAATTCAGGGCACCCAACGTATGATATCTTACCAAATTGGGATGCTCATATTAAGAAATTTAATTAATGTTAATTTGGTGCTAGATTTATACACGTTAGGATGCTTAATGCATATGGATTCTTATCTATTACACATTAATATCTTCTATATATAACTTTAAACATTTAAAGAAAGACGTTAATTAGAAAATAAAATAAATTGTTATAAAATAAAATAATATAGCCGTGCATACATATACAAGCCATGCCACGCCCAGCTAAGTTCGGTTTGGTTTAGCTCATGTGTAAGGCGCAAACAAATAACCCCCACCAATCCACCATTCTTTTCTAAAACCCCATTTTCCCTTAAGTTTCTCTTTTTACTTATAAGTTGGAGTTGGAAGTTCTCCACTTCCAATGTGGGACTAAACTTGCAAGTGAAAAGTATCTTTAAGTGGGTTTGATTTGAGTTTAGAAGGGAACCACCAAAAGTTAAATGAATTGCTTTAATTCAAATTTTCCTATAATTATTTTATAAAACACTTTTGGCTTAAGTCAAGGTAGTGGGCCTACTCAGTCCACATAACTAAATAGCCCATAAAAGATTATATTTTAAATCTTTAAACGTAAAACAAATATAACAAATGCTACCATCGGCAATGAAAAAATGTGGTTACTGTCTGGTTGATGCCCTCAAAACTTGAAGCCCTGATAAGTTCCGATAAGTGAAAATAGTAGGGGGAGAGGAAGATGAAGATGAAGAGGTTTTGAGTTTGATATGGAAATGGAATGGTTTAGATTTTCAAGTTATAAGTTATAACCAATCGATGAGCTTGGAAGAATAAAGAAAAATTAATTTTGGTCTAGTCACGTGCAATAATACCAATGAGAATGATCAATACAATACAAATAGAGAAGATTAAGAGGACAAAGTAAAGGCCCAAAAAGACAAAAAAGAAAAAGTGTCCTCTCTTGGAAATGATGACGCGTTATATCCCTATGATGAAGAAACCATTCACCTCCTCGAATATGAACCATCAAGAATGAAACAAATTAAGGGCAATGAAGGTATTTCATTTAATAGACGTGATGGTTGAGGTAACCGAGTCAAATCAATTATAAGATAGGTGCCTCGATACGTGAAAAAGGGGTAAGATGGTTATTCACATTGAAAAAATCGAATAAAATCACGTTAGTGCACACCAAATCATGAAGAAGATCTAAGGGATTAAGAGGGTTAAAAACCTTTGATGACATCTTGGCCATAAAAAAGAATGGAAACACACATGTCTAGTTTTGTTCAAGCTAAACACGTGTAGGGGCATTTGTTTAAACCAATTTTAAATTAACCATGATGATGGTGACATGTGGTCATCCATGTTTTCAAGATCATCCATTTGAAAGGCAATGCATGGAGAATCAAAAGCATAAAACCAAAGGAGAAAGAATTACATTGATGATCGACACATGTCCTACTAAGTTAAATGGAAAACATGAGTACAATTCGTGGGTTCTTAGTTATTTGGATAGACCACGATAAATCTATTACTATGCATGGTAACAGATCAAGAATGCACGAAGACATTGGCATGTCATCAACTTATTCAAGATGCTTGAGATATAGGCAACAAACCTTAAGACATTCTAGTAATAGAGGCATCCACTCACAATAACTCAACAAGAATAAACAACTTTGATGAAGTATAAAGAGTGTTACATGAGACATTGCAAAGGACCCGAATCCATCATTTGTCAATTTACTTTATCTTATAAGTAGGCATAACTTAATAGTAGGAGTGGATGTCTTGTAGTCTTGGTTCTTGTATATGCATTACATTTTGATCAAGTGATCTTTGTGATCCAGTGTATCGAATTCCCAAATTAATGCAAGTGAGTTCTTGATCATCAATTGCTTGTTTGCAATCATTTTCTTTTATGTTCCTGATATATTATATGTTTGTGATTTGTGAGTCTACAAAATTCCTCGTGATTGATTGAGGAAAAACCAAATCCACTTAATTGTGATAATCTTCATCGGGATTCGAGAAATTCTCGGGTAAGAAACAATATGGAACGCTTCCTGCTTCCAATTGGACTAGAGAAGTAAAATAAGAAGAGGAAGATGAAGAGAAAAGAAAATGAAGTTGAAGAAGATGAAGAAACCGAGAGATGAAAAAAAAAACTTATTGCCCAGTTAATGTCTCATCTGTTGTTGATAAGTTCACTACCATTTCCAGACTGTTACCACCATCGGTAACTCCATTACATATCCTTCCCTTGTTACTCCCCTAATCCCTCATCTCTCCTTCGATCCTTCGGTCCCCTCTTCTCCCTCCATCCTTTAGTTCCCCCTCCCCTAAGTCTTGATCTTCTTTTTTGGAAAAGTCTTCTAGTCATTCAAGTGAGGTTTTTGAGATATTTTGCTTTAGTGGTTATTTACCAATAAATCCCTAAGGCCTTAAAGCATCTACCCACTACTAAAGGTTATTTAAGTAAATATATTACATATCACATATATGTACTATAATATCCCTTTTAATTTTATCAAATCAACAATATACCATATATACTCATTAAAATTAAATATATTTACATATAATACATATAAAATGATTATATAATATATATTAATTTTAACGAATACGAATATTTGATCAGAGTGTATGAATACACAACCGTATTTGGTTCATTTACAACGAATATTTGTTAAATTAATTGAATATTTAAATGAATTGAATATAGATGCATCTATATTTTCTTTAAGTGAATCAAATACAAATGTAACAACCTGCGTCTATTTATAGTAATAATTTGTTTTCATTAAGGATTCATCATATGTATATAAGCAAAAGGACTAATTTTAGTTATCTTGGGACCTAAATAAGTCATAGGAATAGAAAGAGAAGTGTGAGAAAATGAATCATAATAAAAAATATTAATGAGAGGGGAAAAATCCACAAAGGTAGAAAATTTACTCTCATGATTAATCATGGAAAAACCATGATCGATCATGAAAGCCTAGAACACACAGACAACAAAAAAAGGTTGTGCCTGATCGATCATGGATTGTAGATATGCAGCCTGTGAAAAACAGACACTACCTAATTGATCATGGACTTGCGACCGATTATGGATGATCCATGATCGATCATACGGGACTCTTATTCGCAAATACGAAATATTTCAGGGGAAAACTAGGAATTTTTCTTCCCACTCGTTTAGAACCCCATGTGTAATGACCTATTAAGACCTAATGACATAAAAAAGAAAAAGAATAGAAAGAGAAAGAGTTTTAGGGAGAAAAGGGAAGAGAATCCCAAATTTGGTAAATGTAAGCCATGGTGTAACACCCTGCATCCATTTTTGGTAAGTCCTAGAAACTTGGACCCGACACTATGTGTCTATATATGGTACACTTTGAATATGTGAGCAAGAGGGCTAACCTCAATGCTTTAGTGGCTTAAACATGTCCTTGGTGTGAGTAGAAGAGACTTAACCCAATTGGACTGGATTTTGAAGACCTAAGAGCAAAAAATTACAAAATCTGGCATTAATGATTGATCATTAACACCATGATCAATCATACCGTTATCGATTACCAAGGCCATGATCGATCACCAAATCATGATTGATCATTAATATAGTGTAGTAACCTAAAGATTTATAGAAAAACTCTTCCAATAAATGGTGATACGTCTCCATGATCAATTATTAACTCAGATCACCACGTTGTAGCTAGTGATTTGTCTCCATGATCTATCACCAACTCAGATCACCATCCTATGGCTAGTGATTCATTTTCGTGATCGATCACCTCTAGAGAAAATGTGATCTCGGTATTTGTGTCAATACGTGATTCATCCCAAACACTTGTGATGATCCATACCCTAATTTTGTCCCTACTTAGGTATGAAGACATGAGAAAAAAGTAAATAAGAGAAGGAGAAGAGGATTTAGGATAATGGGAAAGAAAACCCCCAAAATTGGCTAGGTAAAATTTGGAAACCCACCCCCATGAAAGTTCTTACATATTTTTTGTGTTTTCTCTTAGATTTGCATATGATCTTACCCTTCTTGGTATTCCACACCATTTTGTTGTAGAAAATGGGTTATAGGAGGTTTCCTTGAAGAGAAAACCCAAAGACAAAGAAGTCTTGCTAAAGAAAACTTAAGGATCTTTGAAGAGAAAGGCTTGAGTAAGTAGTTATACGGAATTTACACATATTTTTATTATCCTCTAGGTTTCTAGATGTCATTATTTTATGAAAATTGATTGTATGAACACTTTTCTTTACAAGTTTGAAATCCTTTGCTAGGATCTTAGAAATCTCTATTTTAGATGATAAATTACAAGGGTTTTACAAAGTATATTCAAAATTATGATTTAAAGTTTTATAGATTGTTAGCTTCCAAGGAAATTATTAGTGAATGTTAAAGCTTGATCAATGATCATTGAATGCATGTCTATGTAGTTACTATTGAACATATTTGCTCATGTTAGAGTAGAAATTGTAAATTGAGTGAAATTATATGTATGAGAATTGTTATTATGCATATTGGATCCTATATGTGTTGAAATAGTAATTGTTGGAAATAATTTTTTAAGAATTGTTATGAAACACCTTTATTTGTTAAGTATAGAGATTGTGAATTGTTTAAGAATACATAATAGTGAATGGATTGTTGTGGCGCACTTTGATTTACTAAATTTGGGAAATATGAATTGTTTGGAAGTATGTATAAGTAAATTGTTAACAAATACCTTTGATTTGTTAAGTATAAGAAATACGAATCGTTTGAAAACATATGTAAGGGAATTGTTATTGAATCCTTTTGATCATATTAAGTGTGAAAAATGTAAGTTGTTTGAAAGCATGAGCATGTGATTTTCTATTGAACACCTTTGATTATGATAGATATAGAAATTGTTAATTGTTAAAATAAGAGCATGTGAATTTTTATTAATCCTCATTGAATAAGGTAGAGAATACGTTGCATGAGATTGTTAGAAAGGAATCCTTGAACATATTTATATACTTTGAAAAAATTGAATTGCGTTGTATAATGCCATGAGAATTGAAAATCTAGATAACTTTATCTATTCTTAAGGTTTTAAAGCCTTATCCTATTTTGAATTAAGCTATCTATTGATTCCTAGGGATAATTGATGAACTCTCCTGAGATCTTGATATTATTCTAACTTAATCATGAAATCTATTAACTTCTTGCATTTATTGATAAATTCCTCTAAGATCTTGAATGGATATAAATGTTTTTGATTCTCAAATGAATTTTAGAATGATATCCAAAGTCTTCATCTGAAATTGAAATCATCTCTCTCATTATAGGATGATACCATATTGATTGTATTGATCCTATTGATTCTATTAACTCTACTGATTATATTGATTCCATTGATTGTATTGATTCTACCAATTGTATTGATCCTATTGATTATATTGATGTTGTTTGTATATATATCTTATTGATTGGCCCTCCACTTAATTAGGGATATAATTTAATGTGATTGGTCCTACCAATAGGGATTTATACAATGGTAATTGGCCCTCTACTTGGAGATATAATTTAATGTGAGTGGTCCTACCTTTGGGGATTAATACGATGGTAATCAGCCCTCCGCTTAAGGATATAATTCAATGTAATTGGTCCTGCCATTGGAGATTAATACGATGGTGAATTCTAATATTGTCATTGAAATATGAATTCTTTATTGTCATTGAACTTTGAAAACTTTATATGTCATTGATTGATTGATAACCATACAGATAAACAATTATGTCATTGATTGATTGATGCCATATGGATAAACACCGTCATATGTCATTAGTTGATTGGTATTCATTCGAGTTAAACCGTTATATGTTAATCCTAAGAAGGTGGAAGCTATGGTTAATTAGTCGAGACCAACAAATGTGTGAGATTCGTAGTTTCTTGGGTCTTGCCTATTACTACATGAAATTTTTGGAAGGTTTCTCACGCATTATGGGACCTTTGGCAAAGTTGATCCAAAAGCCTACAAAATTCTAATAGAGAGAAGATTGTGAAAAAAGTTTTCAAAAGTTGAAGGACTAACTTATTTCTACCCTGGTTCTTACTCTACTTTTGGATTCCAAAGGATTTATGATTTATAGTGATGCTTCAAGGAAAGGTTTGGGTTATGTGCTCGTGCAACATGGAATAGTGATAGATTATACTTCTAGACAACTTAAGTCATATGAACAGAACTATCCTACACATGATTTGGAGTTAGCAATTGTGGTTTTTGAATTAAACATACAAAGGCATTAATTGTATGGTGAAACTTGTGAAATCTTTACCAATCATAAGAACCTCAAATATATTTTCTCTCAAAAAGAGCTAAATTTAAGATAGAGAAGATAGATGGAATTGATAAAAGATTATGATCGTATGTTTCAATATTATCTAGGGAATGCAAATGTTGTGGCCGACACATTGAGTAGGAAATCATCCAGTAGTTTGGCTTGTTCGACTGTGGAAAGAACATTATTGAGAGCTGAAGAAGATGAATGTAGACCTTCAAATGAATAAGCTGATAGTACTATTTGCATAATTTAGAATACAACCCACAATTATTGAGAAAGTGAAGAATGCTCAAGGTGTTGATTCTCAATTGGTGAAGATCATGGATGAAGTAACGAAAGGTGAAAGAACTGACTTTTCAATTCAAGGAGATGGTGTGCTATGGTTTGAAAACCATTTATGTGTTTCAAATGATTCCAAATCGAAGAAGGAAATTATGAAGGAAGCTCATGGAGCTATTTACACCATGGTGGACCAAAATGTATCAAGACCTAATGGGTGTGTATTGGTGGAACAATATGAATAGGGAAATTGTGGATTTTGTGTCCAAATATTTAATTTGCCAACTTGTGAAGACCGAGCATCAGAAACCCATTGGACAATTGCAACCCCTTAATATTCTGGAATAGAAGGAGGAACATATCTTCGATGGATTTTGTGGTAGGGTTACCGAAGACTATTAAAGGACTCGACGCCATTTGGGAGATTGTAGATAAGTTGGCCAAGTCTACTCACTTTTTGCAAATTAAGATTTTGAATTCCCTAGATAAGTTGGATCAAATTTATTCGAAAAGATTGTGAAGCAACATGGTGTTCTTGTTGCTATCATTTCAGACAAGGATCTTCATTTCACTTCCAAATTTTGGCGTAGTTTGTAACTGGCCATGGGGCAAAAATGAACTTCAATACCACATTCCACCATCAAACGGATGTTCAAGCAAAAAGAACTATTCAAACACTAGAAGACATGCTTAGAGTGTGTGTGATTGATCTGAAATGGAGTTAATACATTCACTTATCATTGATAGAGTTCGCCTATAACAATAACTATCAAACTAGCATATTAATGGCTCATTTTGAATCCTTGTATGGAAGGAGGTATAGATCACCTATTTGTTGGGAAGAGGTAGGTGAGAAAAAGATGCTTGGACCGAAATTTGTCCAAGTAACCATGGAAAAGATTCGACTAATCCATGAGACTTTTGACAACCCAAAGCAAACAGAGAAATTTTGCTAACAAAAGAAAGCAAGATCTAGAATTCGAGGTTGGGGACCATGTATTTGTCAAGGTGTTGCCAGCGAAATGTGTGATAAGGTTCGGGAAGAAGAGTAAGCTAGACCCAAGGTTTATTATGCCTTTCAAGATCATGAAAAGAGGGGTGTTCTTGTCTATGGATTGGATTTACCTCCAGATTTGATACATGTTCACTGTGTTTTCCATTTAATGTTGCTAAAATACATGCATAATCCTTCACACATGTTAGAATATGAATCCCTTCAATTCAGGGAAGACCTATCATGTGAAGAACAACCGATTGGAATCTTTGATAGAAAGGAACAATTGCTACATTCGAAAGTTGTTCCATGCATAAAAGTGTTGTGCATACGAAAGAGGAAGCTACTTGGGAAGGGGAGAATAAGATGAAGGAAAAGTACCTACATCTATTCTAAAGTTAAGGTAAGTTAAAATTTAGAGGACTAAATTTATTTAAAGGGAGAGAATGCAATACCCCATATATGTCTTAGGTCTTAGAAAATGTTGTTAATTATAGATCCTAAATTGATGTTGTATCACTTGAAAATGTGTAAGAAAGTTAGGAAAAAGAATAGATCCAAAAGAGAACCCCAAACACTTAGAAACACTAAATCATCTCAATTCAATCATTTGAAAATAATTTGGAACGATCGAAATAATTTTGAACGCTTGAATGTCTTAGGGTTTAAAATAGGTTTTGCCCAAATGTTTGGAAAAAGTTTTGATTGTTTGAAAATCATATTCCAAGAGACATAAAAAGAGTTCCAAAAATTAGAAAATTTTCTCTCTTAGCACGTGGAACCCATTAAATCTTGATACTAAACCCCTAAATGTTCCAATTGAGACCCAAAACACTAGAGAAAGAAATAAGGGAAGAATGAGAGGAAGATTAGAGAAGAGATGAGGAGAAAACCATCCAAATAGAAGAGCTAAGCCTTGGATCTTAGGATTTTAGCAAAGTTTTAGGAAATTCTATTAAGAACACATATAGATATATAATTTCTTAGTGTTTATCATATTTGATACTTGAGAGAATATGACTTTCAATCTGATGGATTTAGTGTTTATCATATTATATTAAGCACACATTTCATTCTCTTACTATTTAGAGAATATTCTTGGAGAATTGCATACTTAGAGAGCAAGAGAATGGTAGTTTCAAATTATAAGTGATCATATTTAATATGCAATCTATTTTTATTGATAGGATCTTAGATATACATGACTTTCAATCTGTAATTGATGTTTCTTTCAAGGTATTTGATATATAAGCCATTATGTATGTATTTAATTGTGTTTCTCCTTGTAAATTCTTAGATCCATTATCTAATGATAAAATTCTAAATTATTTCACAGGTATATATATTGTCCTTATGATGTTAGAGATCCATATTTGTACTTATGAATTCTATTTCAAAAGAGCTTTGATTTCAAAATTGTTTAGATCCAAAGTATATTTTGACTCTATGTCCATTGGTTTGAAGATATATGATCTCATTTCATTTAAACTCTTGAATTGTTAGTCAAAACCTCCTAGTTTTTTAATGTGTTTCATAGATGGGTTAAGCATCTTATGTTTTGTTCTCAAAATTTGTACCTTGCACTCTGATTAATTTATGTTCATGTTCCGATTTAAATTCCAATTTGTTCTAAAGATTTGAATTATGAAGCTATAAGATTTAAAAGTGTATGATTTCACACTACAATACGTTTTAAAGATCGATAAGACTTATCAATTTTGTTTTGGCCCCACCATTAGAGATTATATGATGGTGCCACTTGTGGGTTGGCCTTTATGGCATTTGGAGACCCCTCATGATTGTACAACTTATACAAGGTTTCTCTTATGATGTTCAAATTTCTATAATAATAAAATCAGTCTGCAAGAGGCATTTTTGTGAGTGCTACATCAATTAAACTTACCTACAATGATGCATTTTCTGCTACAAGCAATTATTCTCTTCTTACTACAATTGCAAACTTCTGTCAAAGACAACAAAATGTGGTGTCAGCACCCAAATTTTGACTCGGATCTATAAAGGGAGTCAGATGGTTTCATTATAGCATGAGATAAGACTTAAGTCTAGACACCCCTAAACTTTGAATAGGCAGACATTCTGAACAGACAATTTGGT
>JAOXJP010231161.1:7616-24651 GCA_025762735.1 Platanus orientalis | reverse complement strand
TTCTTCTTCCTCACCTTCTTCTCTATCACTTCTGGATTCACAACGTGAATCCTCAGACATACCAATGGCCACAAGAACTTTGGACCCTGGTGAACTATTTTGCTCACTGAGTGAGCTTTCATCATTTGATGAACTTGAGACATTCCCATAGGTCTTCTCAAGAAACTCCCATGCCTCTTTAGCGGTCCCTAAATTACCTATCCTACATAGGTCATCAGGGCTTAAGGCATGATGTAAGGCACTTAAAGCTTTGTGGTTTGCTTCATAGGCTTCCACTGCAGATTCTACCCACTCACTTGGATGAGTGAAAGGTTTCGTGTAGCTTTTCACTATTGAGCCACAAACTAGATGACCTAGAGACTTTAGGAAGATTGTCATTCGAGCATTCCAATAAATGTACTCCATCCCATTGAAGTTGGGAGGGGTAGAAATTGACCAACCTTCCTTCCTTCGTAGACATTTTAAAGTTTTCTAAAATACTTCTAGGATTTCTTTAATAGGACTTCCTCTAAGACTTTTGATCTTTCCACTCTAGTGGTTAGACCGTTTATGAGCAACCTTACTCTAATACCAAATGAAAGTTTGGTTTTATCCTAGAGGTGGGGTGAATAGGATATCTAAAAATTCTTTTTAATTTACCCCCAATTAAAATTCTAATTTAAGATGTTTGTTATAATACTTGAAATTTTAATGCACTTATAGATATGCTTCAATTATTATAATTTCAAGTGCAATGCAATGGCAATTTGTGATATTGGTCTTTCAATTACTTTGTGTCTCACTTAATAGCAATTTTAAAAGATCATATGAAATTTGCTATACATGCCATATAGATATCAAGAGAAAAGATAATTCACACATACCACAATCATACACACAACATAATGTTTATAGTGGTTCAGCACTTGGGCTTACATCTACTTTCAAAGCTCCCAACCAAGCTACTAAATTTTATTTAGATTGACTTGCATTACAATCAAGGTTAAAATCACAAAACCTATCTACTTTCATAGCAAGTTTTACTCTCGATGTCTCCGGTGGGAGAGGTCTATACTTGGTGTCTTCGACGGGTATTGGTCTACACTACCGGTGTCTCCGGCGATAGTGCAATGGTCTACACCCGGTGTCTCCGATGGGTGTTGAGGTCCCAAATAAACAAAATATTAAATAAATACAAATTACCTTAAGAGGTTGATGTATTTCTTGATACTCAAGTGGGTGGTTCCTCTTCTTGTTTCTCAATGATGAGTGCAAAGAAAACAGTTGGGTGTCTCCTTAATATTCAATGAATGCACATTAATGGAGACAAGAATGCCTTGCTTACTCCCAAAGATCTCTCAGCTCTTCTCTTTAAAGTTTTCTTGTGTGTTGGTGTGTTTCTTGTGTCTTAGAGAGCTCTTTCGAGCTTCTCTCATACTTATAGGGGACGAGCACAGTCTTGCACCCTTAATTTGGCATCTCTCCCAACGGTTAAAAGATCATAGATGTAGATCTGTATATTTTTTTTGAATTTTTACTATTTTGGATCGATCTAACTCTATAGGATTGATTCGCTCGGATCGATTCGACATACCCAGATTGATCCGGTGTAACAGTCTAAGACACCCAAGCTTTACTAGATCGATCTGGTAAGTAGCGGATCGATCCGCTAAGTGCGGATTGATCCGACCCCCTCTGGATTGATCCGATTCCCCTATTTTTCAGCCCTGTTACCTAGAACCTACTCCCACTCACTTGGAAACCTATATAGGTGGCATTTATTGGTCAATATGATTATGCAAAGGTCTTTTTTGTTCTTTAATCCTATGTCTAACATGTTAAATACCTTCACAAACCTTTCTTGAGCTTGATGAGTCGAGTCTTCAAGCTTTCGGACCTTGACAACTTTGGGAACAGATCATCCTCGGACTTCAAGTGATTGGAGCTCGTCTTCTATCTTGGGAACCAACCAATTTGATGATTACAACATGACTCAAGATATGCAATGTGCTTATGCCATGACTAATCTACCACTCCATGTATTTTATACAATATGAAATTAACAATATACATCAACAGTGTTTTGTTAGGAACCCTCTATGGGTTAGGTAGGTTTGAAGGCTACATTGAGTTTTCTTAAGCAAGCATTTGTTTAAATATCTATTAGCTGATGCAACTCATTTGAAAGGTGCTAAGGTCTATTTATGTATGAGTATTTTGTGGTAAACATTGTATTGCATATTGTACTTTTCTTATGAGTTATACTTTATATGTTTCAATTATGGACTCATGTCGACTTGGCTTTATTACTTATGTCACATTTAGAATCCAATCTTTGTTGTAACTAATTCGATTCTCATGTTATACATATTCTGATTTAATATTGAGTCATACTCGTGCATATTTGATTTACTCTGTGGGACATTATGTATGTTTTCTCATAAGCTTTATAGCTTACCCATGTTTTTAACACTCTTTCAGATGATGCCCTATAGTACGGGATTTCTAACAGGTTCAATTTTGAGAGATGGTTCATGGGAATGAGTGGACTGTCTATGTTATTTCTTCTTTGTCTATTTATTTTCAACACTCATGTATGAGATAGTTATGTTTTGAGACAGGATTTGACTTGGTTAATTAATAATTTTACTTGTGGTGATGAACATGTTGTTAGCCCATTTGGATGACTTATTTAATAGTACTACTTAGATGTTTATGGGTATGTTCAGTTTGATGGTTGAGATTAGTAGTTATTTGATATGGATATTTAGATTTTATTAGTTTTTTTCTGCTGTGTAGTTTATAATACATGATTATATATATTATGTGGCACTTGTTATTAATGGCTTTGCTTTATGGTTATGTTCCCATTGTGAATGTTATGAAAATTGAGGATACTTAATTGGATAAAAGAATGAAAAAAAATACACTATAATTAGGTAAGATAAGTAAGTAAGAGCTTCTTCTGTAAGGAAAGAGCAATGTCATACTCCGAGATCCATGATGCCATGCATGTGTATTTCCTATATTATACCCCGATGTCTACATGCGGGTCTTGGGACTTTACACAACCGATCGGGCTTGGGCCTAGATTTTTCCAATTTTTTAGTTTTATGTTTCATGTACTCAAACACCTCTCGTTCGAACTCCGATTCATATTTTGTTTGTTGTGTTGGAAACTAGACTTTCATGCCTTTCTAATGACATATAATTTGTTCACAGATTCCTTCTACATTTTTACTGGTGTGTCTCTAGAGTTGTATAGGTTTATAGGTCAATACATTTACGTTTAAATCATTCTAAGTGTGTGTGCAACATGTATATCATATGTGTACATTATAGGTACAACATGTGTGAAATATGTGAGAACCTGTACAGGGTGTTACAACATGCGTGTATGATTATATGTGCGACACATGTGCAATATATGTATGAACATGTGTTGGTGTTACACCTACTATTGGGGACATAATACAATGGTATAAATAATGAAAAGTGATAAGTAATGAATAAAGATTGACATGTAAATATTGACATGATAAGAAAATAAATGAGATAGCTAAGTGGTTTACAATGTATGAATAATGAACTAAAACAAAGGATAATTGATAATTGGAAATTAATAAGTGAACAAGACAATATGCACTACAACAAAAAGGCTTTATTGTTACGTGCAAAAGCGTAACAATAACCCTAAAAAAGTATAACAATAAATTTACCTACAGTCATAAAAAATGTACCTACAAGTAGCATTGCTATTGATATTGCTACGGTTATAGTGACCAAAGGAAAAGGTTCCATTTTTGCTACGATTAATTTGTTACAGTTTATGCATAGATAAAAAACTTATAGTTATAGTTTTTATCCATTTCAATATTATTTAAAAAAATCACATGCAATTATAGTTACACTTTTATCCCTAGTTATATCTCAATAACACAACATATTCTTACAGTTTTATCCGTACTTGAATATCCCCAAATTACAACGGTTTTTTTCCGTAATTACATTGCACATGTTACTATGATTAGATCCGTAGCCATAAGTAAATGGAATTTTCATTTTATGTAACATTTTGGTAAATCAAGATGCGTATATAAAACATTGTTAATATATTGATTTTAAGGTATTAAAAAACATTATAAATAATAATTTTGTACGACATTTGTTAAACTCCATAAAAGCTATTTTTGTTTATCCCCTTTCCCAAATTTCTTTTCTTTCCCATCCTATTACGAACCCAATAATTATAAACAATAAAAAGAGAAGCTAATCCATGCATTTAAGGCAAAAAACTCCATTTATACAATAGTAAAAGGACCATGGACACTACCATATATAGTGAATTTGTCACTCAATATTCTCATAAATACATGAATCAACTAAAGCATTTTCTATAATAAAGTTTTAGTATAGTCCACCATGCAGAACCTTGTCCATTTAGAGTGTCACTTCTCTCGATTATAAATCCATAAAGTAATTTGATATTGATCCACTACAATAATCCCGGTTTTGGCCATGCTCCTAGATCTCCCAATGCAAATATCTTTCTGTCTATCTGACTAATGCATCAATAGCTTTTGAGTAATAGTTAGTTCTTTTTAATCAAAGATGAATAGTTAAGTAAAAAAATGAATAACTTGTTGAATTGTTAAATATATAAAAATGGTAGAGCTCCAAACCTAAAACATTAAGCCAGACTTGCAAAGACCTTAGAGTGTTAAGAGGACCAATGATGAACTAAAATTAAAATGGTACCATGACAATTGCATTTCCTACCACACATGTTCTCGCTAGAAATGCTTGATTTTCATCATCAATGAATCAATGGCTCTAATAATGAACATTATTCAAATGTTCATTCTCTAATCTGATTAACCATGGTAAATTAATGTTAGAAGTATATCCCTTGCTCTTTTCTCGAAAAGAATGCAATACTTAAACTTATAACTCTTAATTTTCTAGAAGTGTAAGACTTGAAGCTTTGTATGTGCCTAATTTATATACTTCAGATGCCAAAAGAATGCAAAAATGAGAACATTCATATTCTCTTATGTATCTATGCATCTATTAAACACATCAAAGTGTCTTAAGAACTTGTAAAACAAAATGCATTTTAGAATCAAGACTTATCTGCACACCTCATGGTCCCACGATCCATATGGATTCTTGAAAAATCTCACCATGTTACTTGTTAGTGCTCATTAAACATATCCAAAATTGCTAGAAGGATTATGCAAGAATCTGATCTATAAATGAGTGCAATTGGTTAATTTAAGGGGAGGGGGCATGCTGTATGACATCCCAATAATTGGAAACCAACAGAAATCATAACAAAAAACCCTATAAGTTTTCTTAGACATAAGAAAGAGGTTGTAAATATACCATTAGCAAGAAGAATTTGAGCATAATCTAAGGAATACACAAAGAGGAGGGATGAAGCATCGGCAACAATGCACTACCTGATGCCAAGTTCCTAACAAACCACTTCTAGTAGCCATCTCTTTCGTAAAGTTGAACAACCTCTTGAAGTAGTCCTTGAAAGAAAAGTTCAAGGCCTAGTGTACATACATGATGTCACACATTAAATTTACAAAATAACAAGAACATGGCACAAACAAATTATATAATATACTTATGTTAAGTCTTAGCATTCTAGGATCTCAACAATTCTACAAATTATGTTCTTTTATCAGTCAATTAATTACATAATGTGCTAGAGTATGTCAAGGTCATCAAACAAAACCACTTAAGTCTTGCAAGCACCAAAGAGCAAGTGGCATAAGGATGGCATAATCTTTTGACCATACAAAAAAAATGTGATGAAGTGCATGGTTGGGATCATCTATTTCGATTGATTCTTGATGTATATGTACCATGTACACCTATAAGGATGGCATCCCACTCATCTTAGCTATACTCAACATTCTATGTATGCGTGATTGTTGATTCCCCAACATGCTACTCCATAAAACATGGGAAGTCTTATAGTTTTTGGCTCATGTTATGGCCTAAGAGAACAGAGTTGAGTTCCCATCAAGTAATGTTAAGTAGGCCTAAGAATATTCATTTCACTTTTAGAATTATTTTTGATGAAAACAAAAGTACAAGGAATAAGGGCACCAAAATCACATGAGTGCAATAGGAAAAAAAAAAAAAAAAAAAAAACTAACTTGGAGAAAGACCTTCGACATAAGAAATTTCTCAAAACCTGATGTTTGGCCATGATGCCTAGAAAAGGATTTTGTGAGTGATCTACAAAGCCACAAGAACAGAAAGTTAATGAGACACTTTGACTCTCCATTACACAACACATACAAAAAGAACTCACAATTCCTATTGGTTTTCCACATTTGGTTAGATCTCGACAAAGACTGCAAACATCACAATGGGGAGCTCAAAAGCTTACAACAACCCAACATTTGATCCTTGTTGGTTCCACTAGTTTCTACATGAGCATATGCAAATTCTATGCCAAAACCACTAATGAAAAATTTAAAGTTGTGTTGGGGAAAAACCAAAGAGCAACTAATTGTTAAAGTTCCACTACCCATTTCGAGGTTGGAAGTTGTTGAGTGTGGCTCGAATTCTACCTTGTGTTCTAACTACTAATGTCTTAGAGAAGTACTAGTGATCAAGCCACACATCTGCCAGTCGAATACAAATGGTTTGTAAGAGATTTTATCATGTACAGACTTTCCATCTTGAGCCACACATCTGCCAGTTGAATACAAATGGTTTGTAAGAGATTTTATCATGTACAGACTTTCCATCTTGAGCCACAATCTAGCAGCCGTCTCCTCTTGTACAACTTCTTGTAGAACTTCATTGCTTAGGCACAATAGAATCACAATGTGTACCTTTTCCATCAGTTCGTTCTTCTCATCATTCGACATAGTTTCAGGTAGAGAATCTTTACCCTTCAGTGCTTTCATCAACCCCTGTTATACTAGTAAAGCTCGCATCTTCACTTGTCAGAGGCTAAAATCATTAATCCCATCGAATTTCTCTATGTCAAACTTTGCAACCATTTAAGATCGAAAAAACCAAATAGCTCTGATACCAGTTTGTTGTGATTAAACCCATAAACCAAAGAGAAAAATGAAATACACAAGAAACATAAACACACAGAAACACAATGATATACGTGGTTCGGCTTATAGCCTACATCCACGAGTGAAGGCGGCAAGAAATTTCACTATCAATCAAAGGAGATTACAAGGAAATCAAGCTCTCAAACCCTAAGCCCCAAATACACCCTTCTGCCCCTTTCTCTCTCTATCAAAGTTGGGATACCCCATCAGAAAACCCTAATGCATCTTATATAGTGGTTACACAAAAGAGAATTGAACCGGGTCATGGGTTGGGTTATGAAAATGAGTTGGGTCAAGCAGACACGTGGCTTGATCACTAGTACTTCTCTGAGGCATCAGTAGCTGGAATACAAGGTAGAATTTAAGCCACACTCAACAAAAGTAATCTTTGTTACCCACTATAAACTACATAAATAGAAACAGATGAAAACATTTAGACAAAATATAAACATCATAATAAAATATAACATATAAAGAACCATAATACAATAACATACAAAGAACAATAACACAACAAAAATGTAAATAAAGTACCCCATAGGCAGACAAAACATGACCTTCAACTTGAGTGTGAGTGTTAATTGAAACACCACATGCATGTAGCATGGGATCATTCATTGAGTGCCCATATATTGAGTATAAAGTGTAATGGAGTAGGGACCATTCATTGCGTGCCCATATAAGAAGTGATTTTCTTCTTTATTTTTGAGTTTCGTGGTGTTTGGTCTAAGTTCTAGAATCAAATTATGGGTCATAATTGGTTCTTGACCATATTAGAGGTGTTTGGTCTCATTATTGATTATGGGAAATTCTAAGCCATATTAGCAAATCTTGCAATGACCCACCACCCATTTGCTAGATCTTTTGAGAAAATTTACCCAAAAGCATCTAGGTTTGGCTTTTTCAACTGTCTCTGATGTTATACGGATCTTGTGATTTTGACCCGACCGACCCGACTAATTGCCAGCCCCTTACACCCTGTTAGAGCCTAGCTACTAGCAGCTTCAAACCATAGAGAGAATAAAGAAAATTGTTTCACTTTCACAATCACAAATCACAAATCACAATTTTTTTTTTACCAAAAAAAAAGAATCACAATTTTTAATGCCTTGGTAAAAAATTTAACAGACCTAAATGAGGTTCGAGTCAAATCGGAGTAACAACAAAAAGAGCTAAGAGGGTTTTTCTTGGATGGATCCAAAACAAATAGAAAAAGGGTGGAATTAAGATTAAGGGTTAGGGTTTGTTGTTAGATTAGGAGGTAGGACCGACCTTGGGGGCAAATAATCTGATGGTTTCAGCACTCCTGAGCTGATTGAGCTATTTCTTCCCACAGCGTTGGAGGTATTCGATATAGAGGAAGTTCTTGTGATCGATGAGTTTCGAGTTGCGGCGGAACTCGGCAGAGACAAGGGATTCGATGTGATGGTGTTCTTCTAGAGCCTTGGAACAAGCAGCCCATAGAAACCCTCTATACATACTTAACACAGGCTTCTGTATTCCTGATAGTTTTGTGTTGCTAGTTGAACCCAACTTCATATACCCTTTTGAGATCTTCCCCAATTGAATCCAATTATAAGTTTTTTTCAGCTCACAATGCGCATCATCACCTTCACAAACCAAACACCACAAACTTCAGAAGTGCCTCGACCGAATCTAATACTCTCTAAGCTATTCCACCAAATTCGAATGCATGATCATCTCTTTCCCTCTTTCTCAGTCTCTGAGAAAGCGAAATGACATACTATGGTGTGCATTCCTGGAGGGGAGCAATACGGTTGGGATTGAGAGAGAATTTTTTTTTTTTTTTGTATTTTATGGTTTGAAGAATAAAAGTGTTTAGAGATAGAAGAGATATTTGAATTAACCGGGAAAAACTTTTAGTCAAAAAATAAACCAGAAACAACTAAAGTTAGGGTAAAAAAATTTTGAGTAGCTATTTATTAGAATTAATTATTACATAACCAAAAAACCATAATAAAAACTGTGAATTTAACTATGATTTTTTTAAATCCATAACAATTTAACTAAATTTTAATTACTCTTATAATAAGTGTAATAATAAAACAATTATAGTTATGGTCTTATTTAATCATAAGTAAATAAACGTAACTATAAACTTTTTTTGTTGTAGTGATGGAAATACAAAAAATAATGAAAAATGAGAGAATATAAACTATGGAAGACAAGTGTTAATGTATATGTTTAGATATGAAAGTGGCAATGCATATCTAGGTATAGTTGTTGGATTGATTTTCTATCATGTAAGTGAACTAATACATGTTTAGCCATGTAGGGAAGTGTATATGTTTACCATGAAAGAAATCATACATGCTTAGTTGTGAAAGGAATAACATATATTATCCATGAGAAGAATTATACATGTTTAGCCATAAAATAAATTGAACATGCTTATCATGACACTGAAATTATACGTGTTTCTTAAGAAATGAAATTCTTTTATGCTTAAATGTAAAAGTAACAAATACTTATTAAGAAATAGAATAGATGTGTTTGTCTTGTCATGAGATAAATAATGAATGTTTGACATGGAATGAATAGTACATGTTAACTAATAGATAGTTCTCATATCATGCCTCATAATAGTGAAAGTTATATGCTTTACTAAAAATGGAAAATGATTGATACAATTGTGCATATCTGAATGTTGTAATCTAATTTTATATCATATATGAGAGCATATTACGTATTTTGTAGAGTAAAAACTCATGCTTAGCTTGTTCGTTTTAGTTGTAGGTTTTGTATATATACCTACTTACAAGCCATGGATTTATCCATCCATAACATTTTTTAGATTTAGACATAGTGAACAAGTTTTGCACTAGGTATCAATAAAGGAAGGGCACATGATAGTGGATGTCATTTTTTATCTTTGTTTCAGCATTGGCTATAGACCATACAATTGATATTTGGACGTAGTTAATTGTATTAGTTTAGTTATGATCCTAGACTTTATGGTTTATAAACAATATATTTTAAAGATTGGTTATTGAGAGGTTAGACTCCTTATGGTGACTGGAGATATGCATTGTTAGAATGGTTGAATGTTAGAACTTTCATTTCCACTGTATAAGTGAATGATTTTTTTTCCGCTACATAAGGAGATTGTATGATTTGTCATCTAATATTTACTTCGTTGCATATGTTAAATGATTAATAGGGAAAAGTAAGATTTAGATTGTATCTAAATGAATGAATATGAAATACTGCTACCAAGATAGTAATTGAAAGAAAAAAATGAAATAATTAACATATAGAAAAATAAATGTCACACCTCGTATCTAGGCCCCAATCAAACTAGAATTTGTGGTGTGATAGTAAGAGAGAGCGCGATGGTGCGAGACCTTCCCTGAATCAATTTATAGACAAACAACCTTAAGCCATTGACCCACTTTCGTAGCCCATGGTGAACCCACCCCTAAGGATTTGGTACAACCCCTAAAGGTGAGACTAAGTCAGCCTGATATCAAGGGCTGACATGTCAGCACTAAAAAGTGAAAAACATCCCCCAAAAAGTGTAAATCACTTTTTCCGTGTTGCTGTGTCGGCCCTTGATACTGGGCTAACTTAGCCCCACCTTAAGAGGGTCGCACCAAATCCGAGGCATGAACCAACCGCTTTTTTTCCAAATGTCGACTTGAAGTAGATGTAGGAACATGTTGTTAGTGGGACGTTCCTTAACCAGTCCTAGATCGGTAGGCCCACATACACAAAAGCTGTTTTTTCGCCATGGTTGTTAAAATCAAGATCCTACATAGGATCAATAAGGGGTCTCTTGGATTTGATCAATAATAGTAAGATTCTATATTTGGTAAAAAAAAATTGAAAAATTACTAGTAATAATGATATATGTTAAAGAATCATTAAAATCATTTTAAAATAAATAAAATTTAATATAGTACAACCTCTAGGGCAACAACAATGTAAATATAAATAAATATAAACATTTAATCATCCAAACCAAATTCTTTATTAGGTTCAATAATTTCTTCAAAAGTGACTCGCTATCAACATCCTCATCAATGTCAATGCTAACACCCACATCATCAATGAGAATATTGTCAAAATCCTGAATGCATTTTCAAACTTATCATTTTCATCGTTATTAATATTATGAATTTCAAATGATTTGACAATGAGCCACCACAACCAAGTCTTGTATGATTTAGAACTAGGGTTTTTGGGTTGTAAAAATGATTTTCTTTTTTTAAATTACGTCGAAAGAATTTGTGAGTTTGCAAAGTGTTTTTTTATATTAAATTAGGCTTAAAAGCCCAAAGATTTACTTCATTAATCCAATAAAAAAAATCCCCGCAGTACAATATGTGAGATCGGTTACGATTACCGTGGAATCACAATCCTACACGCTTACAATTTTCCATGATCACAACCCAAACTTTTCCGAGCAAGTGGGATCCTTTAAATGATTTAGGATTGTAAGATGGTTATTCGAATCCGGATCCTGTAAACATGTCTTCGTAAATAAGTTTGTGGCTGTGAGCTCACAACCGGATAGGATTTCAACGGTAGATGATGCCAACGTACGCAAACAGACGATTTAAATAATCTCCAGTCTTACATGTGTGTTTATTAAGTAAATGGATTGGGTAAGACAATTTAGAGAGTGGTTGGATTGACGTCACGGTAAACATCAGTGTTAAAAAAGTGAAAAAATCTCCCCCCAAAAAGTGTATTTAGTTTTCTCTGTGCTGATGTACCAGCCCTGATATCATTCCAACCTTAGCCACTCTCTAAGTTGTCTTACCAAATCCGGGCTCGTCAGACATCGTGTCACACCTTGATGGGTTGGAGTGGTAATTGTCTTATCCAGCCAATAGATGATGTGAATTCCAAAAACCGCCAGAACTCTGCCGAAGTCTGAACAATAAAGATGATCCACAAATTGAGGGCCAACATAAGCTGATAGGCCTCCAACTTCAAGAACGCCGAATTATAAACACTAGTGATGGAAAAAGGGAGAATCCCAGATGTGGTTTTGAATTCTGGATGGAGGATGCCATTGATAGGGTTGGGAACTGCAGCACTTCCGGTCCCTCCACCTGACTTTCTCACCGCAACCTTCATCGATGCCATGGAGGTGGGTTATCGGCACTTTGATACTGCTGCCCTTTACCAGACAGAAGAGCCCCTAGGTCAAGCCATAGCTGAAGCACTCGAACGAGGCTTGATCAAGACCCGCAACGACATTTTCATTACTTCCAAGCTATGGGGCGCCGACGCACAGCATGATCTTGTGCTCCCGGCGCTCAAGACAACACTACAGTAATTTTTCTATACGAATTTTATACACTTGTTTATATATATAAAGTTTGTTTCACTTTTTTGGGGGTAAGTGTCCATTTCTGCCCCAAAAGATTAATCAGTGTAGGTAGGGGAGGTTTTTTTTTTTTTCCCTCGTCTATTTATGTAGAATTTATATGATTTTGTAATAGGAAACTTGGATTGAAGTATGTGGATCTCTATCTCATACATTGGCCTGTGAGATTGAAACAAGGAGTCGGGGTCTCTTTTCCAAAGGAGGACCTCCTTCCCTTTGATATGAGAGGGACATGGGAAGCCATGGAAGAATGTTGTAGACTGGGATTAGCAAAGTCTATTGGTGTCAGCAACTTCACCTGCAAGAAGCTTTCTGAACTTCTAGCCCATGCGGCAATCCCTCCCGCCGTTAATCAGGTAAATGACTCATACCCATGATGATTTCAGTGAGAAAACGACGACTATGTTGATGGTAACGACGACAGAGAACTTGATTCAGGTGGAAATGAATCCTGCATGGCAGCAGAGTAAGATAAGGGAGTTCTGCAAAGACAAAGGGATTCATGTGAGCGCATGGTCACCTTTGGGAGCTAATGGAGCTTTATGGGGCTCCCTTTTAGTCATGGACAGCCCAATCCTCAAGGATATTGCCACGGCAAAGGGGAAGAGTGTTGCACAGGTATATTAGTTTCAATGGAGATTTTAATACTTCTTTCTTTTAACACTAATTTCATCTGTGAAAACAACGATTGCTACGTCCACAGGTTTCACTAAAGTGGATATCTGAGCAAGGAGTGAGTGTGATTGTGAAGAGCTTCAACAAGAAGAGGATGAAAGAAAACCTTCAAATCTTTGATTTGAAATTTAGCCAGGAAGAACTCAATATGATTAACCAGATTCCGCAGCGCAGGGGATATTTAGGAGAAATGTTTGTTTCTCCACATGGGCCTTACAAGTCAGTGGAGGAACTTTGGGACGGAGAACTGTGAGATTCCCGTCCTCTCAGGTATGACCACACAGCAAAGAAGCATACTTCAGAGACATTAGTGATGATATTAAAGACTTGTAAAGTGTAGTTATTTCACAATTAATATGTTTCTTCCTCCTTTCCTCCTTTCCCTTCCCTGCCACTACTTCTCTACTGCATATAATGATTATGCCAATCTTGCTTGATACAATTCAATTTATATAGCCAGACTATTTTTTTTATGGAGAGCATATTCAAGAGTTTATCAATTGAATAATCCTTTGTTTTCTTTGAGTGCTAATTCAAAAGATAGTTCAAGTTAGGAATCTGAGGGAGTGTGTATTAGGTGATAATTCAGGCCAATGGAGAGGGAGCTAAATGAACTTGGGGGACAGTAGAAAGAGGTTATTCTAAAAGGTTTTATTTTTTTCATTCAAGGGTCCTCCCAGCTCAATACCCTTTCAGTTACAATATAATGCTTCAACCCGCAACCTCTTCTATTTTGATAGCAGCTCAGTTGGATTGGTTTAGTGTGAAGAAGGATCGAATTATGGTTTTGTGGAGAGGAGGAAGAAGAGAGAGAATTTGGGATCTTCAAAATCAACAATTAGATTTTTTTTAGTAATAATTCTTGCCATTACCAATAGTAATAAGTCTTGCACTATGAGATATTTTCTCTTGATCTAGCAACATTCACTGATGTAAGGTCATGTTTCTCACTCAAAACATAAATTTTGATTTTTTCTATCCTTCAGACTTTATCCTTCACAACCGCTTCACAATCATGTTCCTAATAAGAGCTTGATTAACACTAAAAGTAACTTGTTAACACTAAGCAGATTAAAAACTATTTACTCATCCAATAGATTTCACATGAGAATTAATCTGGTTTGAATAATTGATCGCCTCTTCAATGAGCAATATCTTAAAAAAATTTTACACCGATAAGATGATTCAATCGATCCTTTCAATATACCAAAATTTTTTGACCTGTTCGATTGCGGTTGTCAAAGATATAAGCTGACTCAAAACCACCCAACGCCTTGCTACAAATTAAAGCAGAGGCGATGTTGGATTGCTTGAAGCCTATATCTATGGATGTGCATTGGCCCGGCTAGCGCTGGGCCTTAGTAGGCCTGGAGTAGGGCCTGATTTTGTATACTACTGGTTTGGGTGGGGCTGAGGCCAGGAATACTCAGAAATCAAGGCCCAAGCTTGGCCCAACTTGATCTACGGGCTTAGGGGTGGGTTTCATACGAGCCCAAGGCTCATATATATATATGAGTAGCTGAAATGAATGAGGATGTTGAGATGGATGGATGACAAGACTAGAAGGGATAGAATTTGGAATGAATCCATTTGTGGGAGTTTAGGTGCAACACCCATATGTGATAAAACGAGGGAAAATCGATTGAGATGGTTTGGGCATATGCAATGAAGACCAATGACTACACCAATGAGGAAGAGTGAAACAATGCAAGTTGAAGGTGCTAGAAGGATTAGAGAAAGTCCAAAATTGACCTGGGTTGAAGTAGTAAGGAGGGAAATGGCAGATTGTAATTTAACGGCAGATATGACCCTAAACAAAGTGGAATGGCAGAACATGATTTGTGTAGCTGACCCTAAATGGTTGGGACAAGGCATCAGTTTGTTGTTGTTGTTGTATATATATTTATATGGGGAATCGGGCCTTGGGCCAGATCAAGGTAAGCCGAGTATAGCCCAAACTTATAATCAGCCTAAAATTCAAGCCCAAGCCTTGTCAGCCTAGCCTTGGACCGGAACTATTCAGGCCAATTTTTGACTAGATTGGTCCAGGCTCAAGCTAGCTCGGTCCTGTACACAGCCCTGGTTATATCAATCATAGGATTTCTTAAGAGACCCCTTCGTGCTAATAAAACCTTTTGCTTCAATCGCACAGGTATGCACACGTCAGGTTTGTGTCCTGCCAATTCTGGTCAGGTAAGAGAAGGGACCCACACAAACACGACCAATATTTAAAACAAGTAAAATTTTTACCAACATGAGCCATTGTAAATAAAAATAAATAAATAAATATTTGAAGAAAAAAAACACAAGGGTCAATTGCCACGCTAGCAAACACATAATACATCTCTTTTCAGGGTAGAAGACAGATTTTTCTGAAGATAAAGCATGGTGCTAGATAGTAAATTATTTTCATTTTATAAATTTGTCTTAGTAATTATTTGTGTCAATTTGATTAGCTAGTATTCCCAAGTTTGAAGATGAAGAAAAAGAGTTGAAGATTAAATCTGACCCAGCCGAAAGATCATAAGATCCCTTTTGATGGTATGCAAAGTAGGTTGAGAGTTGCCAACATTCTTCAGAGATAGTTAGAATGGATCCTAGATCTTAATATTTGTTAGAAGGCAGAAAATCCTGGACAGAACATCTTTTCCGTATTTTTGGTTAAGCTCACTTTGCACAACTGACGAAAGGCACTAATTTCCTAAATGTGTAATTAACAAGATATAACAAACAATTGTTTTTCATTAGTAAGTAAATTACAAGGATTTGAAACCATCATCCTTGGACAGTCCACTTCAACACTGCCACTACCTCAGCATTGGAGATGCTGCTACCACCACAGCCATTGTTGCCTCCGCCATCTCAACTTTCACCAAACCAACCAATGACCAGAATATAGCACCACTCAGCTCTGCCGCTACTAGCCCCACTGCAACGTTCCCTCCCATGAGTGGTACCCACCACTTCATATTTCGAGTGGCATGCAAATGGGTAACCAAAGGTCTTTTGACCGTTTTTTACAGCATTTATTGCTCTTATAATCTTCAAGGGAGAGTGGAGAAGGGGTCTTCGTTAGTTGGGTTTTCTTTGGTCTTTTGGCTTTTGGAAGTAAGTATCTCCTCCACAACACACCACCGTTCTTTACCTTTGGAGAATGAAGGTAGTAAGAAGAAAGTGGGTGGCAAAGGTAGTTTTCTTTTTTGTAGGTTTGGACAGGTGCATCATCTCCTTTCTTGTTGGAGGTAAGATTTTGAAACCCCGTTGTTTTATCTACCATGCCTCAAAACCCATACCAATAGGTCATGAATTTCAACACATGATATTAATCCCCTTATTCCATACCTTTTAATTTGCATATATTTTTTCTCTCTTTCTTTACAATCATATACATACGCAACATAAATAAATCATTAATCATAACCATTCCATTTTATTTTCATAAGTCTGACCTATAAATAAAATCCATAATCCATAATAATAATCCATAAACCTGTATATCTGACATTCTAAACCCAATTACATATAATCTTATATTAACTGAAATCAAATAATAAGTCCAACTACTAAAATCCACTACTTGATTACATTTTTTCAAATAAACTAAAATAACTGAACTAAACTGAAATAAAATCCTAATGTTTTATAACATAAATCAAAATCCATCTGGTTTCCCTTCCTTTCTATTTGGAACCGCAACTCAGCTACTTCCTCATCATCTATGGTATCAATTCGGGATAAACTTGATAGACTCAATAAGAAATTAGGTAAACTATACGAATCATTGGATCAAAACTTATCATGATTTTTAGAAATATAAAACATATAGTTTTTATATATTCTAAGCAATATATGAAACAATGTAGTTCTTAAATCATTCTTTTAACAGTACTAAGCATGTTATAAACATATAGTATCACTACAAGAAAAG
>JAOXJP010231160.1:0-10674 GCA_025762735.1 Platanus orientalis | reverse complement strand
AGCTCTCTCTCTCTATATATATATATATATATATATATATATATATATATAATTTTACAATTACACAATGCAAAGAACATTTCTATTTAAATAAAATGTCCAATTTTTATCTTTCTTCTTAACCCTTTCCTTGATTTAATATGGAAATTCTTTATTTTTAAATTAAAATCTGTAAACAATTACAACTCATGTGGATTCACATGGATTCATTTGCTAGCTAGTTCTGTTTTATAATAATGGCTAGTTGCCAATGCCCTCCACCCCCCCCAACATCGGGTGCTTGGACCTCTTAAGAGAGAGGGTAAGGACTAACTTCTCTTAGTAGCATTTTGTTGTTATGTAATATTGATTGCGTCTCTTGCAGTTGTACGGGTTTTTAATTTTCCTTCAATTAAATAGGTATGAATGGTCATGCAAAACTTGAGATTATGAAGCAACTCCCCATTTAATTGTAAATTTTATAGGTAACACTGTCTTCAAGCGCTTCCTTTACATAGATATCGAATTAGAATGAGGAAACTGGACCTTCTAAGTATCTCTTAGCCATCAATATTGAGTATTCTCCTATTTTTATTCTTTTCACTCAAGTTTTTCTATGTATGTTTTATCTTTATTCAACAAATATAAAACCTTTGGTTTTTATATCATCATTTTATAAGGGGTGACATATTTTGGTTTACTCATACTCAATTGTGTTTGTAACAATTTGGAAAAAAATAATAAAGATACATGTTGGTCCTTGGTCTAAGCATGTATAATTATTATTTAATCCTATGGTTTTCATCTAAAAAATCTACAAAGTGATCCTATGTTGGTTTGGGTTTATCAAGCCATGGCCTTTCTTGGCAATTGTTTATAATTTACATCTATTCCTCTATTCTATTTTCTTATATGTTTACTGAGATTCTCTCCTTTAGCTCTTGTGTTGCATTGACTTAGCTGGTCTCTTGCCCCAAACTTGCCTTGCCTAGTTTAGGGTGAGGTTTTGATTAACCAAAATCCATTATGAATCCAATCTATTGTGATTAGGGTTGTAAACAGAATGAATTCGAAATGGATATAGATATATTTGTATTCATATTTGTTTACTTAATCAAATATCAGATACAAATTCTGATAACTACTGATATTTAAAAATAAGATCCTGTATTTGTACGAATAATATCATATATGAATCAAATATATTTGATTATACTTTATGTCAAAAAAATAAGGTTTTGAGTTGTAACACATATATTTTGAGACTGAAAACATGGGGTGATAGAGAGAAGTTGAGAGGGGTGGTCCTATTAGTAATAACAAAAAGAAGAGTAGAGACTATTACACCCTGTAGAAGAAGAGGAAGTTGTAGATTTCTATGTTGCTAATTCAAGAATCGAGGTGAAGATGATGACAATGATGATTAAGATTATGGAGATAAGGACCTAATAAGTATAAAAATGGAAGATGATCACTTGAGTTCAACTAGAAAAGGGAGGTTGGCTATTGGGGAGGGTTCACCTAAGGGCTTGGTATCCATATGATGTTGATTCATAAGCAAATAGGTGTTAAACAAAACAAATATTTAAACGAATTGGATATAGATGCATTTATATTTGTCTTTAGCGGTCAAATATGAACCAGATGCGGATGCTTAGGTAGATAGTTGGCCGCCTTAATTGTGATGCCTATGAAATACTGCCAAATGGAATTAAACATGATTTAACTTGTGACTTCTCTATAGTGAAACAATGTCACAAAGACAAAGGCAAAGAGACATTATTAATTTTATCAATAGCTAAATGGATTTAATTATATTAACCAAAATACCCTAACTCCTCAAAGCTAAGTGTTGGCGCAACAGAAACAACCATAATATTTCAAGTGATGAGATACGAGCTTAAACTATTCACAATCTATACAATAAAGAATAATAATAATAATAATAATAATAATAACAATCACACACATGAATTTTTATATGGTTCGACCAAGATGTCTACATCCACAGAGATATTAGTTTTTCACTATATGAAAAAAGTAATAGATGTACAAAGCTCTCTTGTTAAAGCTCTTACCTTAGAAACCAAACCCTTAACTCTATTATATTCTTCTCTCTCACTTTTCTCAATTCTGTAAAAAACCCCTTCTTACTCAAACTCTCACCCTAGAACATAAGTCCTTAACCCTCTTATACTATTTTCCCTCACTTTTCTCAATCTTGTGAAAAAACCCCTCTTCTCTCGCTTCAGATTTAATAGGATAACTTAAAGAATGCCTAAAGTAAGAATGACATTAGGGAATGCCAAAAAGTGAAAAGCATCCCCTAAAAAATGTATCACTTTTTCGGTACTGATGTGTCAACCCTAATGTCATTCTTTATTTAGGCACCTTCTAAGTTGCCCTATCAAATTCCACCTACTCTTTTCACCTTCTATCACAATTGGGAGGAATAATGAAAAAACCCAAGAGAAGAAAGACTTAACATTCCTCTAAAACCAATCTCATACTGTATATTTTTAGCCTTGTAAAGCCGTGGAAAGTGTACTAACACATTTCCTTTCCCTTCTTTTTTCGTTGGAGAAAGTACTAGAAGAACACTAAAAATTAGGTGAAAACATATCTTGTGAGAACTGTGAAAACGGCATCAGCACGCGGACACATCAACGCAGAAAAGTGATAAGTGCCCCCCAAAAAGTGCAAATCACTTTTCGGTACTGATGCGTCAGCCCCTTTGGTCCCGTTTTCACAGTTCTCAGGAGATTCGTTTGCACATAATCCAAGCCCCTAGAAGAAAGACACTAAAAATTAGGTGAGAACGAATCATGTGAGAACCATGAAAATGGCATCAGGGTACAGACACATCAGCGCTGAAAAATGAGAAGTGCCCCCCAAAAAGTGCAAATCACTTTTCGGTACTGATGCGTCAGCCCCTCTGGTGCCATTGTCACGGTTCTCACGAGATTCGTTCTCACATAATCCAAGCCCGAAGAAGGAAGGTTTTTGGTTGGGAACATTCCAAAATAATCCCCACAAGCCACACTTTAATGGTAACCCTGGTCCCGTGATCTACACGAGAGCACTCGCATAGGACACGAACCTACCTCCATTATTTGGCTAGAGGAATATTTCATTGACTTCACCCCGACTCCACCACCTCGCTCGCTGTTTCATAGAACTCTCTAGAGTCTCTTATTTAATCAATTAATAATTTATTTTTGTAAGATTCCTTCTTCTTTTATAACTCAGTTTAAGGTAAAGCACAGTCTTTATCCAAAACCCACAATCGATCCATCGCTTGGTCGTCTGAAGTCGTCTCTTTCGGGAAGCTCTCTAATGGCGCCCGATCATGAAAAGAGGGCTAAAGAGGCCTTCGTCGACGATAATTTCGAACTTGCAGTCGATCTATACACGCAGGCCATCGATTTGGATCCCCAAAATGCAGATCTCCTTGCTGACCGTGCCCAGGCTAATCTCAAGCTCAAGAGCTACACTGGTATATACTTCTTTCTCTCTCTCTTCGGATTCTTTCTACTCTCCTTTTTTTTTTACTGTCTTAAGCTTGGATATATCAAGGCATTATTAGGCTATAAGGATTCTTATTGAAGTGTTTCAGGTTTCGCTTTCCTTAGTAGTTCTGTTTTCTTTGTTAGATCTTTCTGTTTACATGCATTTTTTTTTTTGGTATTATATTTAGGTTTTCTCGTTCGTTTATGCTTTAATTGATTGTCATGGATGTTCCTTTGCCACATGAAGATTGGACTTTTTTCGTTAAAAAAAAAAATCTAATTATTGGTTGCAATACTTTATTGGCGCTTTACTTGTGTTCTTCGTCAAACTTCTATATGTATTTTGCGTATCGTTTGAGCTGATGGTGAAATACGGTGCTAGAGGGCATTGTAATTTTGTGGTGACTAATTTATCTGTCTATATTTCAGAGAAACATAAGCGCTGCCTGTGGGCGGGGTGTACTTGTGCATTCCTGTCTCTCTTTTGTTTCTTGAATGAATTCTTACCTTACCAATTAAATGAAAAAGGATGAAACTTTGTTTGGAATTCATTAAGGCCTCCTTTTATATTCTTTATACTAATGTATATTTAATGGTGAATCCACGGAGAATCAATGTCTTGGTTGCAAGATACCTTTTATTTAAGAACAGGAATTTAAATTTTAATATTGGAGCACTACCACCCTTCCTTAATATAGGTGTTGGAACTTTAGAAATACCATGAATTTCTTTAGTGACTTGTTGTAGACGGTACAAAGTGTCTTTTCCTTTACCAAAAGAAAAATAAGGAGTTGGAAAAAACAGTAAAAGAAAGCACATGAAATAGAAATAAATCTGATAAACAATATTGTGATGTAATTTTGATATAAATGTATTTAAAATGCACCGGGTATTTAAAGCACTCCCTGTTAAGATTTATGGTTGTTTTACACGAATTAAAAAAAAGTCATTGTTGGAGGTCATATAAAACACAAAGAATTTTGCAATTATGGAATCTTCCCTGACCAAAAATAAAATAAAAGAAAAAAGGACAGAAACTTCTTATGTTGGAGGAGGAAAATATTGGCCATCTTTTTGCAGTGTTTTTGCACCAACGAGTTACTTTCCTTTTATGCCAAGTGGTTGTATTCATTTCTTATGTAATGGTTTTTGCTTAGAATGTCTTTTCAGATATTCTAGCTTAGCTCCTGGTAAGCTCTTCTGCATCACATTGGCTTCTTGTTATCTATAATATACTGGATACTTGTGGAACTTGTAAACTGTTGCCAAGTTTTAGTTTATAAAATATAATTAATCCATGCACATTTTATGAGCAGAGGCTGTTGCTGATGCAAACAGAGCAATTGAATTGGACCCTTCGATGGCGAAGGCATACCTACGCAAAGGGTGAGTTCCTTATGCTGTACTTAGATAATTCTCATGTTGTTTGGCTTTGTTGATTTTAAATTCCTTTCTTTCCATGCATCTGGAAACACATTCACGCTACTAAAACATGTATTCATTCCAGAGGGGAGATTGTGTCTGCTTCCCCCTTGTATGCTAACCTCCGCTGGGGGCCAAGGGGGCAAATACATCAGCGCCGAAAGTGATTTACACTTTTTTGTGGGTGTGTAAATCACTTCTGGTGCTGATATGCCTGTCCCCCTGACCCCCAGTGGAGGTTAGCATACAAAGGGGGAAGCGGACACAATCCTCTTGGTGCATTCCATGGTTCTTTGTAGATAGGAGTTATACTGAAGAATTCTGCAGTGCACAAATTTTCTTTAGTTTACACCAGTGCTAAAGGTCAAGGCATAAATGCTTTCTGTGTGAGGCTATCAAGTGTACTATTTCATCTAGGTTTCTGGTTAGATTTGTAGCCGAAAGTGATTAGACCTGGCCTGGAATCAAAGAATGACATTAATTTGATCTAAAGTAGACAGGAATGCCAAAATACCATAATTTAAAATAATTCAAACATCCAAGGGTATATTACTAGATCAGTCCAGCTTTGGCTGGTTTATGACCATTGCATGACATTAATGGAGTCTTCCAATGTTTTGATCTTGTAAGCTAAAAGTTGTTCTACTATCACAGATTCACAGTGGGGTCATGCTAATTGGTTTCACCATTTTGCATTTCTGATCTAGGCCATCTATTTTGGTTAGTGTTTTCTGTTTCTGCAACTCTGGGATTGAAATACCCTTTGTGGTACTGCATGTAGTTGCTACATTAATGCTTGCACCCCTTCTGGTGAAACAATGTCTTTGCATAGGAACTGGTGAAGGATTTTTATGATAAATATGTTTTTTTTATAAGATAAAAGCTTTATTACGAAATGGGGATAAGGCATCCCACAAAAGCCCACAAACAAAAAAGCAACCCCACACTATTTGAAAATGTTGGCCCACCCTTTCTTATGATAAATATGTTGCTGATGGGTCTAGAAGGAAGAGTGAATTTTAAGCAAGGGGGGTCATCATGAATTCATTCGTGGAGTAGGGCTTGCAATGGGATGTGTTCCTTCCGAGCCTAGCCCCTACAATTCCTATAATTTCAAAATGCTCGGCCCAGCAATTCCTATGGCTCTCTAAATTTGACCGCCTACAAGAAGCCATAGAATACTACTTCGGATTGGAAATCAAAAAATTACAACTGGGATCTTTCTACATTTGTAGCATTTGTTGTTTTTAAGATTAATTGATTTCTGTGGGAAAGTTTTCTTTGAGAATTTTGGTGGTGAATTTTGATAATATTTAGAAAAGTTTTTCTTTGATTTGAATTGGTTTTTATGATAGGTTAGGAGGGGTTGATTTTTATTTTGATGGGGCTATTAATGGTTGATATCCAAATTGGTAACAAAAATCTATTAATTCTTTTCTTGTGGTAGCTTTTTGGTTTTTTAATTGCTTTTGTAATTTCAAATCAGAACATATTTGAAGAGCGATCATATTTATTGTTTGAATTATTTGTCAAAATGAAAAATAATTATAATCAAGGGTTCCATAGAAGTCTTTTAGTTTTTGTTTGACCTTTTCTCCGAAGAGTTTGGGTAAACCAAATATAAATTTTTCTTTCCAAAATGTTTTAGTACAGTTTTTTGTTTGGTAAAGCTTAGAAAGAAATGTGTCTTTGTACCATCTAAAGTCGGATAATGTGGGACATCGTAAATTCATTAAGATTTCTTTATTTTTTGTGTTCATTTCGTCAACTTTGTTGATGAAATGGGTTAAGAGATGATATGGGTGAATTTACCACTCTTGAATGACAAAGGGATTTTTTTTTAATAGGCAAAAATGGTATCGAATTTGAATTAATTTGGAATTTGGAACTCTCGAATAAGACGTGGCTTTGGATTATTTGACCAATATATGGACTTGAAAGGGTTTTGAGTCCGAAATGATCTTGAACTTAAGATTTTGAGTGGGTTTACTGTTTGGATTTTTAGATTTTACTATTTGGCAGTTTGGGGTACTGTCAGTGTCGGTAGGTTACTGTTTGACACTGTTTGGCCGATAGGGTACTGTTGACGGGTACTTTTTGGCACTGTTCACAGGCTGAATTTTTTGACAACTTTTTAATTATCGACTCTTGAACTTTGGACTTATTTTAGATACATAGTACAAAATATTCTTTATTACAATTTCTTTCTCTTACGAGCTCATGAGAACTTCACATAAAGTGGGTCAGACATTGGTGATGCTGATTGCTTATGATCTTTGTTTGTTTGATGATATGACTGAAACCTATATGATATTCAGGTGATTTGCATATGAAAATCAGTCATGATTTTGTTGAAGTAACTGAAGCCGATGCGAAGCTTTGGAACTTTGATTTTTGACAAATAGAGTTTGAAATTCTTTTGCCTATATTCTTCATCATCTTCATTGGCGGAGAAGCTATTGTCTGATTCGGCTTCACTTGAACTGTATTGGTCTTGATTAGAATAGTGTGGATAAGGTATTTTTTGGAGATGAGCGTAGATATCAGTTCTGTCGAAAGTATTTGATAGGGAGATAATTCCATTTATATTAGGCTCTTCTTCTTGGAGAAAATAATTGTCTTTTTCGATCTTTCTGACCGTAACAAGAAATTTGTGATGGAGTAAAAAAGGAGGTACAGGATTGACAATATAATTTTACTGGAACCTTTTACTCAAAGTGTTTTGGAAATGAATAGCAACTTCATTGGAATGTGGAAAAAGGCCGCAGAACATTTTGTAGCCAAAAGATTCTAGGTCTTTGCTATGATGATCTCTTCTTATTAGTATTTTGGGGGTCCTTACCATGGTTTGGTAATTGGAAATTTGACGACATTCTTGAACTATATTGGAGAGTCTTTCTGCCCTGTAGACTTTGTTGATGAAAAGTTTAGAGTTTGAATGCTCTCTTTGATGGGGATACCATATAGGATATCTTTTAGGAGAAAGGGTGACCAAATGGTAACTAGAATAGTATTGGAGGCCATTGTTTTCCCATTTTGGTGCGGCTGAATAAATTTTGATATAACAAATGGCGGTTGGGTAGAGATTGAAACATGTAGAAATGCTTTGTTTGATGCAATTAGGTAGTAGGCTTAAGTGATGTTGGTTTTGTTGAGAAAGCTCTATATAGCCTAAAAATCCATTTTCGAACATGTAGGAAATAAGAGAAGGGGACACTTTTGGGTTTTTGGATAATCAACAATTGTGTGAGGATCCCAATTGTAATTTTTTCATTTCCAATCCGAAGTAGTATTCTTTGGCTTTTTGTAGGCGGTCAAATTCAGAGAGCCATAGGAACTGTTGGGCTGAGCATTTTGAAGTGATAAGGGTTTAGACGTTAGGGGGAAGAAGTGCCAGATGGGTGAGACTGTCATTTTTATAGGAAGATAAAAATTGTTGATGAGGTTGAAACGGAAAGGAGGTTGATTGGTTTGGGAAAAAGGCTCATTGATTTTGAAAGTCTGGGAAAGTTCTTCCATTTCAATATAAAGTTGGCAAATTTGGTTATAAGGTTGGTCAGTGTTGGCGATGTATTCAACAAAGGTTGTGGGGAGTGTTTGGAATCGAGAGGTATAACTTTGCTTTTTGTTGTTTTGCCTTTTGAAGTAATAGGTTAAGGCGGCAAGGGATTTTTTTCGCCAAGAAGGTGAATAACTATTTTTGATGGAGTTCCAAAGATTGTCTTGAAGAATAAGTTGTTTGGGTTTCTCAAGTCAAAACGATTGGTTTGATAGAATTTCCGGTCATTTAGAGAAGGTTTGAGAATAATTTTGTCAAATTTGATTCCATTAGCATATTTCTAGAATTTTTTTTCTTTTTTTGCTTTGACTGTCCTTTTGAGAGGAGGAAGAAGAGGCTTCGTCTTGTAATATCTGAAAAAGATAGTAAAATCTCCGTTGCTTGGATGTTTTAGAATAGTTTTATACCATATAGCAATGTTGTCATAAGGATTTGTTTTGATAGTTTTATCCTCATATCATAATATGATCTGCTTTGCAAAACATGCTTATCCATGGATTTTAAAGTGAGATTATTCCCTTGATATATATGAATCTGTCCCCAATTTATTCCCGGACACTCATGTCAAATGGTGGGACAAATCCGACGTCTCAAAGTAAAACTCCTCTGCCTCAATATCTATGGCAGACCTCCAAAAAATGTCTCCTATCAAGCCTTCACCTATTTCAAAAACCAAAAGTTTTAAAGAAGTCGCTTAAATGTCCACCAAAGAAGCTACTCAAAATTAATATGTTTCAACTCAAGACTTTCAAGCTGTTTTCCAAAAAATGCGCCAGATGGCGGCCGATATGAAATCCCTCAAAGACACTATGTCGACCAAAGGTTTGTCTCCGGCTCAATCTGACTTTGGATCAACCACCAAAGACTTAGGAGAAGACAATAGTTTCTTCTAAAGGTTAAATGTCATTCTAAAGGTCAAATGCCACGTAATCAAATGCCAAATACCACGTCTTTTACAACAAATCCAAGTTTCAAAGCCTCGCATCGGCATTAACCACTTCAGCAAAATCAAGATCCAATTCATGTGCAAATCACTTGAAGATCACATGGGTCCCAAACATGTCATCAAAAAAGCAAAGATCATAAGCAATAACAATCAACATCAACAAAGCCTGGCCCACTTTATGTGAAGTTCTTGTGGGATCACCAGAGAAAGAAATTGTAATAAATAATATTTTGTACTGTTTAAAATAAGTCAAAAGTTCAAGTGTTGATAGTTAGAAAGTTGTCAAAATGGTAAAAAAATTTGGCTGTGAACAGTGTCAAATAGTGCCAAATAGTACCCATCAACAGTACCCTGTCGGCCAAAACAGTAACCCAAATAATGCAAAACAATAACCTACCGACACCAACAGTACCTCAAACAGTGCCAAATAGTAAAGTCCAAAAATCTAAAAAGTAAACCCACTCAAAATCTTAGGTTAGAGATCATTTTAGACTTAAAACCCTTTCAAGTCCAAATGTTGGTCAAATAATCTAAAGTCACCTGTTCTATTAAAGAATCTTTTGGATTCCAAATTAATTCAAATCTGAGACCCTCTTTGTCTATAAAAACCAAATCTCTTTGTCATTCGACAGAAGCAAATTCCCTCACATCACCCACCTAATCCAAACCCTCATATAGAGGTAATACCACCCATACTTCCACTCCATCTTCAACTCTCATACCATCCATCTTCCATCTCTTATCCTAACCACCCTTGAACCACTGACCCTGTCATTCTGGTATCAGAACCACTGTCACTATTAGTCTTCGGTCAATGTACAAAAGTAATTTCAAAATTTACTTTCCAAGAGTCTGTAATTTTATTTTAGTTTATATTGTTGATTCTGTAATTTTTAAACAAATATTTCTGTATACTTTTAAATTCCAGTTGTAATATATACCCAAGTTTCCCTTCCAATTTTTATATGTGCACTTCACATTCACAAACTTTATACACCACGATGAACAGCTCTGGTGAAGCTCGACTATAAGGAAACTTATAGTGTGTCGCCTATTGCACCCCCGTGGTCTATGATCATCTTTCACTCTGCTTCTTTAATTTCTATTTACTTTTCTGCTTATTTCTTACATGTTTTGTAAATCATTTGCATTTTGGAACTAAGACAATCTATCCGAACCCAAACATCTAGGTTTGAGGTTTTCTAGTCACGTAGTAAGACCTACAGATGAGACTATAAAACGGGCAGTAAATCGTTGAC
>JAOXJP010231159.1:0-10674 GCA_025762735.1 Platanus orientalis | reverse complement strand
GTGTTATTGTCTTTCAGGCTCTTGAAGGCCTCTTCCATTGAAGGAAGTGGGAATATGAAGAGGCTCTTGCTTTTTGGACCATGCATTTTATATATATATAATTTTGTTAAGAAAATAAACGATGTTATAGGAAGGTTAACTTATTTAAGATTTATTATGTGTCATTTAAAAAGGGTTGTATGTAGCACCTTCTGATTGGAATTCCAATAAAATATAGAAAAAGCAATTTCAGCAAATCTGAACTCCATAGAAAGTATGTATCACCTCCCAATGATTTAGTACAATTGTACAAAATGCACCCTCCTTGAACAAAATTGGTGTGACTAATGTGTGATCATTTAATGGACTGATATGTGATGTATATAAGGTTATAAACACCAAAAATTGTATTAAAAAAAATATAGGTGTCCAAAAAGACATCAAATTCAAACACACATCACGTGTCAATTTGGACACGACAACATTGGTCCTAGAAAATGTTTTCTACTCTATTTATCTGGTTGATGTGAAAGGCTGGTTTTTCTCATGAGTATTGTAGAAATTTTCTCAAGAAAAATAATTTTTAAGCCATATAGTTGTCAAGTACAAACAATCCTGGATTTTCAAAATTTTCTCATATACTTATCTATTTTCTTGTCAGCCAACATTTTACTTTCACACAATTCTTGCATGAAAATCCCTCTTTTTATGTGAAAATTGTAACACACAAGCTTTTTTTTTTATTTTTATTGGACAACCAAACTACCATAGGAAAACAATAGAAAATTGCAAAAACAATTATTTTCTTTTCTTTACTTATATATATATAATCAAGACAACCAAAAAAGGCCTTGGGGGTACTCAGGATTTTTATGTAATAAAAGCTCGTGTAGGGATCATGCAGCTATCACCATGAGCTGATGTGTTGCATTTAGATGGTTAAAAACATCATAATGGCATTCAATTAAAAAAAAAATCCTGAAAAATACATCAAATTCAAAGATATGCCACACATCAAGCTGTGGTGATCACTACACATTTGCTAGATGGGCTCTAGCTACTGGGGATCTAAGTGTCTTGGGGATGTTTCAATGCACACTAGAAGGTGTTATTAAAATTGTTGAAACTGCCTAGTATAAAGTATGAACGACTTGTTTCTAACTCAACTTGGCCCCATACAAAGCCCAAGCGGAATTTTGAAAATAAATTTTGATGGTGCATTCAAAACCATTAGCTTGTGCAAGAGTTATCGTTTGAGATGTGATTGACAATTTTGTGGTGACATCCTCTACTAGATTGAAGGCTTCAGCTCCCAAAGAGGGCTGCAAAGCAAGGTTTAATGCTAGCCTTCAGCCTAGGACTTAAGAATGTTACTCTAGAGGAGATGCCTTAGTCATCATAAACAGTCTTATGCAATCCCTTGGCGTATTCAGGCCCCTATCAAAGATTGTCTTCATCTAGCCTCCCTTTTTTTTTATTTGGCAAGGTTTACCATAATCATGTAAATAGGAAAGCCAATGTTGCAGCTTACACCGTAGACAACCTTACGTACTGATGCAATGTGACGCAATGTGACACATGGCAGCCTATGATTTCAATGAGGATTTGTTTTCAAATAAAAGCAATGAAGAAAAATATCTACACCTGGGCTTTATATGTTTTCTTTTTTTCTTTTAAGAAAGGTTTTCTTTTGTTAAGAGTTTTGATTTTATGAAGAAAAAGTTTTATGAAGATTAGGATCATTATATTGATTAAGAGGGAAAATCGGAAAAAATTTATTATTTAGAAGGTTTTGCACATTGTGATTTCAAGATAGCATAACTTTGTACATAGATGTTCGATTTATAAGATTTTTGATGCATCATGAATAAAAGTTTGAGGACTACAAGTTATGTTAGAAAGATTTTGCAACTTCAACTTATTTCAATGAGAAAATCTATCCTAAAGATGGTGCATGTGATTTGAAATATTTTTAAATCATTTTTTTGGATGATTTTTTTGAGATTTGTTTAGGATTTTTATATTTTTTTTGTATCTTTGGTTTATAAATAAGTAATTGTAATGGTAAATTATTATTGATTAGTTTTGAATGATTTTTTGAAGTTGAATATGATTCTCTTATCTATTCAAATTCTTGATGTTTTCCTATATGAAAAATCTACAAGTTCCATCATTCTTGATATTTTATCTTGTGAAAATCAATAGGTTTGTTGGAAGGTTGTGTTCAATTAGTAAGCTGGATTTATCCCTAAATGATCATTGCATCACATACTCTCATGCATACTATTTATTACTTTTATATGACCCTCCTTGCTAATTTTGGGATGTCCTTTGAGAGGACCATCCTCTTGTTCCTTTTAGTTCTTAGTTAATATAATCCTATTACCAAAAAAAATGTGTTGAAAATTTATGTGGACTAAGTAGCTGATTTCAACTTAATTGAGTAACTGATTTCAATAGTGTTTGTTGTATATAAAAGGATTACGTTTTTACTATTAATATGTTGAGAACAAGGCACTTGTTGAATATACCCACAATAGAGCAACACACGTATACCAACGATGAAAGCAAGTAGAAAATGAAGTTGGAAGAGAAACATACATCTAAATTTTATTACATGGTTCGGAAATAGCGTATTCCAGGGTGATTTTGTAAAGCATGACTCCACTAAGAAGGAGATAACTACAAATTTGGGAGAAGAATATAAGAGCAACAGAAGCCACACTTCCTTTTTTGTTAAGAGGGAAGGTTTACATGCTTTGAATGCACCAGAGCTCTTAAAAAAAGACAAAAGATAAAAGACAAAGAGGGTTGCAACAATCAACAACTTTAATGGACATATTTCTCCTCTTCTAACTTGAGTGTCTCCAGGATCTTCTTTTCTCACTTTCTCTACTACACCCTTGCTTCTGTCTTTGCTGTAAATTCATAGAGATAACCATTGAAATTGGTTCTCTTCTTAGGTCATCTTCTTCACTCTCTAATGACAAATTTTTAGCTATGAGAGAATGAAAGAGGGAGCTGCAGAGACTTGAAAAGAATATAGAAGTAAAGAAGAATAAAAAGGTAAAAAATAAAACAAGCTTGTGTAATCCTATATTTTGGGCTTTTTAGCAACGTCATTTTTGTTTCACGAAAGAGGGGAAAACCAGAGAATTGGGAAATGACTTGTTGAACAAAAAAAGACACAAATCTAATCCTTAGATTGGAAGGATTCTTATCCGTTGGATGTGGTGTATCTCAATCCTTGAAATAGTTGGAACTCTAACGACCATGAGATGTGTTGGTAGGGGGAATGAAACTATCTTAACAAATTTTCACTTAGGTTCGAACCCACAATAAAGAAAGCCTCGAGGGGCATAGACATTAATCTTTTAAGTCTATCAAGTTTAGGAAATGCCTAATTTTTTTTTTTGAGGCAGTGGCTTAGTCAGCATATCAATTATACTATTTTCTATGTTAATTTTATCTAACATTATCAATTTCTCTTCAATAACTTGTCTAATGAAATGATATCTAACATCCATGTGTTTAGTTCTAATATGAAATACTTGGTTCTTGGCTAGGTGACTAGCACGTTGGCTAACACAATATATGTCAATGGTTTCATTCAATTTTTCAAATTCATTTACAAGACCTTTAATCCACAAGGTTTCTTCACCTTCCTTTGTTGTAGCTATATATTTTGTCAATGCAACTATACCTTGATGCTTAAACTTCTAACTAATTGCTCCACTTGCGAAGATGAAAACATAATCTATAATAGATCTTCTTTTATCAAGATCACCTATATAACCATAGAGGTCATTAGTTTCTCCACCTTCAAATATAAGGCCATGATTTGGTGTACCTTTAAGTTATTGAAGTACCCACTTCATAGCATGCCAATGCTCTATTCCAAGCTTCGACATGCACTTACACACAACACTTAATGCTTGGAACAAGTTAGGATGTGTACTTTCCAAGACATACATACGACATCCTACAACATTAGCGTATGAAATATTTTTCATTTTGTACTTCTCTAATTGAGATTTAGGATTCATCTTGGCCGAGAGCTTAAAGTGTTAGGCTATAGGGGTTAAGATCGGTTTAACATTCATTATATTATATTTTTCAAGAACTTTCTTAATAAAACTTCTTTAAGTTAACCACAACCTTTTCTTTTCACAGTTTCTCCTAATTTCCATTCCAATAATTTTGTTAGTAAGACCAATATCTTTTCATTTCAAATCCTTTCATTAGAAGCTTTTTATGCTTATCAATTTGGATGTTATCAACATGTCATCAACATATAAAATTAAAAAAGTTATTTCATTTTCTTTTGTATCTTTCCAATAAAAGAAACATTCATATTCTCCTCTATTGTACCCCAAGGCTCAACATGTATGAGTCAAATTTCTTGTACCATAGTTTAGGATCCTGTTTAAAGTCATGGAGAGACTTTTTTAGTTTACAAACCAAAGATTCTTGTTTCACTCCTTCAAATCTTTTGAGTTGGAACATAAAGATCTATTCATCAAGATTTTCATGCAGAAAAGTTTTTTTTCACATCCATTTGTTATAATTCTAAGTTTTTACATGCATCTATTGTTTATAACACCATGGCTAATTGTCATTTTCAACATCTTTGCTATTTCTTGTCTCCTGAACCGTACTTGGCTCACCATTTTTAGTAATAAGAGCAAAGATAACAATATCATTATATTTGGTAGGTTGTTTAATGATTTTCTTTGACCTACTAAGGTAAATTGGTTTTGATGATTGAACCTCTTGTTCATGATTGTACTGATACTTTTGTGGACCAGGATTGTATTGGTTTGGTTGCAATCCAAGACTGTAAGGACCATAATAATTATCATTTGACCGATATTGACCATAAGGATAATTCGGGTTTTCTTAGGCTCGAAAGCCCTGAGGTGGATACTCATTACCCCGAGGGTAGTTATTCTCCACCTAACCCCTAGTGGGTGGCTCATTCATGAAGATCTATCCTTTTGGACTTATAGGTGGCGGTTGGTTTACCGTTGGACTAGTCTGAGTTTGGCCTCAAGTGCCTTGAGGGATCCCCCTTTGGTCCATTGGGCTTTGGTGGTTTTTCCCATAAGGCTATCTTGGAGGGTTTTGACTCGCTGACCTTCAAGGTAGCCAACAAATTGTTCCTGTCCCCCGAGTCCACTCAAGATATTAGGGGCAATGTTGGAAGGATATCCTCCCTTGGTGATCCCCTAGTCTGGGACTCATGGTTCATTTCACACTTGACAGTGTCTACCATTGGTTATAGCATCACTGCCATGACGTGCACTATGCTATTAGGCAGAGCTTGGAACCCTTTATCAATATTTTCAGTCAAACAATCAAGTTTAATATTGAGTCCTCGAGTCATCTCCTTGGGAGTGGGAGTCTTGCCATTATTAATGGCCTCGAGATTTTTATCTTTCCAAGCAAGCATCTTCCACTGTAGTAGCCAATTTTGTTGGTGGGACTTTTGATTTTCCTTTCTCTATCCTAATCAGACAGGTTTGTAACTATCCCAATTAAGAGGACTTTAATTTTTTACCTCGCCTTTTGAAAGAAATAGATGAAAAGATCAAATTAGTATTGATTGTCTTACTTGATTTTATTAGAATCGTTACTCCTCAAGTATGCTTTTCCTCGACAATAAGCAATTTGATCATAACCTAACAACTACAATGACTGAATTGCGCTACAAACACTAAGTTACTTCTACTCCTACTCCTAGATAAGATAAATTTGATTGATTGGTTGAAGATCTTCTCTTCATCTGTTCATGAGCAATTTATATCACCTTGACCAGTTACGACAATTTTCCTCCATTTTGCTATTTTCTCTTCACATCCCTTGCTCCCTAGTGGCCATGAATCACGTCCAATGACAACTTCCTTTAATTTCCAAATCTTGTCATTGGCAATGAAAGTGATGCTTATCATGCCACTCTTAATTTTCTTGTTCCTCGACTAGCCATCTCCCACGTTTGGATACACATTCTCCACTGTAACTCTCAAAACACGTCTCAATAATCTATCATGGTTTCCACCTTTTGTCTTCCCAGTTTTGCTACTCTATGTGTCACCTGCAATCGACACATTTAAATTTGGTGGGATCAACACGTCACCATTCTTTTGGTCATTTTCCAAACTGGGTAAACAAACCCTTTTAACACTTGAGAGCCTGATCATAACCAACAACAAAAGAATAGCATGGGGACAGACTTCCTACAAACACATGAACAAGTTTGGATGAGCATCACATCTTACACGTGACATCTTGGTGGAGGCCCAAAAGGGTTCCCGTGTGTTCATCCCACCACCATTTCCTCATCTAGCAAGTTTCGGCCCAGATCCACCACATGGAAAAGCCTTCTTTCTTGCCATTTTCAACAATAATAATCTAGGGATGCATCTATTGTCCGAAAAGTGCTAAAAAGGAAAACGATAAGAATTGAAGAGAAAATTGGATTTTTTGTCTTTCAACCATTTTGGTCCGAAAATACCATAAAACAAATGAGAAACAAAATATAGTTTCGTCAGAAAATCTGGAAAAATGATTCTTTTTTGAGTGGCTAACAGACACCTCTCAAAATATTTTCTTGTGAAAATTTTATTTTCTCGGCAAATAGCCACAGTCAGGGAATAATCCAATACAAAATTAGGTATAAGGCTGATGTGGACATTCATTTCACACACATGGCTAGACCAAAAGAATTACCTATGGCTGAATTGGAAATGCTGCTCAAATGGATGGATTGGTATCCTCTACAATACACAACATGCAGTGATTATCACCATGGGCCCAATCAAGAAAAAAGAAAAATCTTACAATAGGGTCACACATTGCACATGATTGACGGACCATCATAGGTTTATCTGCAGCGTAATTTACCAAAACACCCCCAAAATGCCTTTTTTCTGCAGTTGGACTGGACCTGCAATGCGATCCTTGCACAGTGTGTTGTAGGATGTAGGGAATCCTCTCTTAAAATGGGTGGGTTGAATTGGGCGTGACAACTTTCCACACAACTGTAAGGTTATCAATTGGGCCGGGCTGGCCGGAAGCCCAACATGTTTGGCCTAAAAAAAAGATGTGTTGGGCATACCAGATTTTGGGTTGGGCTGAGATCGGGCCCAACTTTTAGGCCTGAAGTTTTTATTTGGGTCGAGATCAGGCAGATCTAATTGCAGCACGATAACTGGCCCATTTTGGCCCAGCCCAAAAATGTTTACTCATAAGATGGCCCAGCCCAGCCCAAATTAAGTAACTGTACAACTCATCCCAAATTTAAACCCCCATAGATCTATTTTTGCATCTAACCACTTATTTTCATAAAATCTAAACCTAATTCCCACTAAAAAGGGGAAACAAACTCGGTCCATGTAATATGTATTTAGGTTAGGGGTAATTATTAGTTCAAAATTAACCAAAAATTGAATGTGGAATGTTTAGTTTGGGAAGCTTGAACTCAGCCCAACACCCATTATTTTAAATTGAATCGAGCTCGGGTTGAGTATTTTGAGCTGAGTTTGGGCTTGAGCCAAGATTGGGCACACGTATAATGTTTTGGGCTAGGCTCGGGAAGACCTCGGCCTAGTCCAGCACGGCCCAATTGACAGCCTTGCACAGCTGAAGCAAAAGATAATGTCCCCTTAGGTAAGGATTTGAATCATCTACAGTCTCAATGGAGAGATATTACAACAATACCAATCGATGCTTTAGAAAAGGCGTGTCAACAAATGCATCAGTCAAGGGAGTGTATTATAGTAAATACACAGGAAATAAGTATCTGCATGTTTATCAACATATTATTTATCATTTATTGTGTCGCGTGTTGGGTAGAGATACTAGCTTGGTATCTCTCCATTCATACCGGACGAGATGATTGGCACCCTGTAGCTAGCTAGTCATGAACCCCATTTTCAATTATAGCTCGTTCAACTGTCATTGTTACTACTACTCTTTTTCGTTACAAAAACTACCGATTAGAAATTTTCTTTTGGGTACTACCAATTAGATAATTTAGATTGATAATCATTTTTTGTTTTAAAAAAATGATAATCATGAAACTACTTTACATAAAATAAAAAATAATAACAATAAACTCTATAGGATACTTAACAGATGGTAGTAAAAAGGTCATTACTAAGTGTTGGTCATGTAATTATGTAATTACGGGGTGCAAAGTGGCTTTTTGCAGACCTAACAGATGGTAGTATTTAAAAAAAAAATTATTTAACAATATTTTAAGAATATGATAATGGATTGCTTATCTTAAGAGAATGCTTTTGGTGTGCTTAACCATTGTAAAATAGTAAAAGCTTATCTTTGTTTGATAAAGTTGATTAAATTGATCATCAACAAGTGGGTATGTAATGATGTGTTTTATATATTAAAAAAAAAGGTAAGAATAATGTTATCACTTTGGTGTTAACTGTGGAATTCCCCTTTGTGTATCTGTGTGAATATATCAAAAAAAAAAAAAAAAAAAAGAAAGAAAAAAAAGAGAGAAAACATTGGGCATGTTTAGTCCCACATCAGTGGGCTTGGTGTGGGTGTGGGTGTAAGGGTCTTCGGTTACACCAAAAGTTGTGATCACTTTTGGTGCTAACTGTGGAGTTCCCTTGTGTGTACTGAAAAAATCTTGATTGTAATGGTTTGCCCCCTTACCTGAAAATCCTGGCTTTGCCCGGCCTATGCAGCTTAGATTGTATATGCTGACCCTATCTTCCTCTAACCTCTGTTGAGGGTCAAATGGATGGAAACATCATTGCCAAAAGTGATTTTCACTTTTTGGAGTCATATGTAAATCACTTCTGACACTGATGTGACTGCCCCTTGACCTTGGCATAAAAATTCCACACCGCTGCCTACCTGTGTGTGTGTGAAAAAATATATATATATATACCTCAGTTACACAAAAAGCTGTGATCACTCTTGGGTGCTAATTGTGGAGTTCTCCTGCGTGTGTGTGAATATTAGACCCTCCCCCCCTCCAAAAAAAAAAGAAGCCTTGGGTGTGTTTAGTCCCACATTGGTGGGCTAAGCATGGGTGTGTGAGTATACAACGGTCCTCAGAAACACCGGAAGGAAAGCTGTGATCACTTTTGGTGCAAAATGTAAAGTTCACAACTGTGTGAATATAAAAAAAAAAAGAAAAAAAAAGAAGGGGAACCGCCTTCTGTCGGCAACCTACCACCAATTCTCATTCCTATCCAAAAATAATAAAAATAAATCAGTCAATAACAAGTTCACTAACAACTGGAGAAAGTCCTTGGTTGTAAACGAATAAAATCATGTTGTGGCCCATGTAAAGTTGTTTGTCTTCGATTCTGTTTGGGTCGTTTTCCATCGATTAAAATAATACCTACATTAAGAACAACTGTTCTAAGGTGTTTATAATATCATTTAAATGTTATTTTATTCTAATAGCTCCCATAAATAATAATATTGAATTCCTTTTATAATTATCTAATAAGTTTTTAGCAATTAAAAAAGCTTGAAAGGCACTAAGAGCGATGATGACTGAGTTTTGTATTATAGGATTCTTTTGTTTCTTTAGAATTTGTCAATTTGTGCAGGAGAGGATTACCCTTATACTACGCATGGTTACAAACATCAATCCTATTCGAACCAAAAGCTTCATCTCCTGTCCACAACTAATCTTGTGGGATTCAGGAGGCCAAAAAACTGAAAATCACTACTTTGGGGTGGGGTGAGGGGTATGTGTATGTCTCCTGAAACCACAAAATTATTTGTTCACAGGAGACGATCTCAACTCTTCTTCAAATCTAAAAATACATGACTTAATGTAAATCGTAAAAAAGTGAGTCAAACTTTTTAATGTTTATGAACGCTTACAAATACACAGCAGACCATACCCTCCTAAATTAGGTGCTGCTTATGTTCCAAGACCTCAATATTTTTGTTCGGAAACGCGACTACATGATTTCAATCACCTATTCATGCTCCTATAATAGAAAGCAAACAACCACATATATTTCTCATGGAAATGTAAGAGATAAGGCTTGGTCTATGCCATTTTAAGTTTGAGTTTAATCTGTTCATTATGAGCCTTAAAATAAAAAATAAGCTTGGCTCATGGGTCCATAAATAAATGCAACCCTTTAATAACTAATATTCAATGAGGTAATAATTTCTAATGATAATAAAAACAAATTCAAGGAACCAACCTAGTTCCAGAGTGTATAAATTACAACCTCTAATACCTATTAATTAATAATTATTATGAAGTGGTATCATATATTAATATTATTTTTAGCAATAATATGATCATATGCTTATATACATATGTGTATGTGATGATATTAACATATATTTGTAGAATAGAAAGAAATTTTTGATGAAATATTCTATAATAAACTTAATATCTAGTAACCCTAATAGCTAATAAATTTTGTTTAGTCCTTGCTTGCATAATTTTATTGAGAAGAGAAGGAATTCATTTAAAGAAGAGCTTATAAGGGAAGTAACTTTTGAAGAAGTCTACAAAAATAATCATTCTAAGAGAAAAATGATGTATTGGTTTGCACTTGCAAGAAGCTACTTATGTTAGTTTTTGAATGCTACCAAATTGGTATATGGTGATTTTCATATATTGGCAAGTTCTTTCATTTCCATAATTCAACAAATCATTGCTAGAGAGAGAGAGAGATTCTTTGC
>JAOXJP010231158.1:0-10674 GCA_025762735.1 Platanus orientalis | reverse complement strand
AATAATAGTTTTGATGCAGTAAATGTTCCTCCATGGTTTTCAACATTACAGTCCTTGACCACACTGTATGTTCCTCTCTCTCTTTGTGTGTGTGTGCGTGCGTGTCTTTCTCTCAAGAAATATTCACCATAAATTACTAATCTTATCCTGCAGTGTGATGGAAAACACAAGACTTCAAGGAAGAATACCAGAGACTCTGTTCAGCATTCCTCAATTACAGACTCTGTAAGTATCAGCTGATTCGAGTACACCAAGCTCTGTAAGATCTACTGAAATTAATCTAAGCATAACGCACATGTTCTTACTTAAAACTTCAACCGAACTGAAAAGCTATACATCCCTGTAATGTAAACTAATCGTGTGAATATGGTGCAGGATTCTAGGAAATAACCAGCTGAATGGTACCTTGGACATTGGCAATGAATATAGTAATCAGCTGCAGCTCATTGATTTGCGGGATAATTTAATTTCTGCTTTTGTGGTAGGAAGACAATACCGTAACGAATTAATGTAAGTATAATTCTTTAATTCTTCTGACATCATCATCTCCATGAGTGTTCAATAAGGTTTTTTCATTTAACAATACATTTGAAATTTAAAGTTTCTTACGCAGCCTAGAAGCAATGAAATATTACGAAAGTAAAAATCAAATGGAAGGAGAACCAAGGAGATTTCTTGGGCTGTTATTCAACAACAACAACAAAAAAAAAAAAAAAAAAACTCTCACTTCTCAAGTGGTCTTCACACAAGAAGAAACCAACAAGAAATCTAATTCTTTTATAAAATCTTCAAATATATGTTGTCTACGTAACAAAGGTAATAATAGTTTTGACGAAGGGGAAGTCCACTTTGCAAAAACCATTTAACCAAGCATTTAATGCTTAAACAATAAATAACTTTTTCCCACTAAAATTCTCATTTCCTATGCCAACTAAGATCACTTGAATAAAAATGCAAAAAAAAAAAAAAAGAAAAAAGAAAACAAACATTAACTAAACTATTTCCTAGGATAAAAGAAAAGAAAATCTATGAAAGCAATAAAAATTCTATATGCATTAATGTTTTTTCCACCAAATTCCACTAAACTCAGTAACAAACCCGGCCTACATCAGTGAAAACTCTCTCTCGGGTTTTTCTCTTGTTCATCCACTTAATCATGTGGTGTCTTTTTTTCTTTTCTATTTTAATCTTCTATGCTTTAATTGATTCATGAGACCGATCACCTTGAATCCTTTATCTGCTCTCGAATCATCTCATCCATTTTCTTATCTATCAATTATTTTTCCCAGATTGATAATCACGTCTTGTAATAGCAAAGATGGAACCATTTTGATCCCAAATTTATAAGGCTGGCTACTCTTATTTTCGTCTTCATTGACTATATTTTCTTCCTCACACTGGACAAAAGATTAGCTCTTCAATCCATCTTTTTCAAACATTGATGATTGGAATTTTTGATATTCATGCTCTAGATAGTTATTAAATATTAGGAGTAATTCCCAATCTAACAATTTCTTATTTTGATTCTACACTGTGAATAAATATTTTTCCATCCCATTTGTATTTTTCCCAACAGTCAGCTCTTGAAGTAAAGCGCGATCATTAAAAGGGAGTTTGATAATTTCCTCTGACCATCATCATCAACATCGTGTGTTGGAATTACGTTTTGCACAATGTGTTGGGTCAGCATCTTAACTTTTCTTTGACGTTGTATTATTTCTTCCTGCTAATCCGCAACAATGGTATCTACTATAGTATAATTTCTTCTACATTCCCAGTTTCGTGGAATCATGACAAAGAAGTAAGCCTCAACTAACCTCTGATACCAAATGACGCAACCCGAAAGTGGTGACAAAACAGGAAAGAAAAAGTAATCGAAGGAGAACTAAGTAGATTAGTAGTTTTAGGCTGAAAATTTAGCGAAGAACACACCCACTTCTCAAGTGGTCTTCACACAAGAAGAAATCAATAAGAGATATAATTCTTTTATAAATATTCAAATATATGTTGTCTACATAACAAAGGCTGCCCCTTTAATAGAGAAATGAGGGAATCCACCCTACAAAACCTACTCAACCAAGAATTTAATGCTTATACAAAAGCTGATAAATTACAACATTTGCCCATGGCTAAAACCCCTTTTTTCTTACTCACATATTCATTCCGTAAAACTAAATGCTCTTTCCTACTGAAGTACTCATTTACATTAATAAAACTACTTCCTTGGATAAAAGAAAAGAAAATCTATGAAAGCAACAAAAAACTAGATGCATTTATGGTTTTTCCACCAAATTCCACTATATGGTTGCATGAGTTAACCCATGAACCAAAACCTAGTCCAATGGACCAACCATAAACCCATAGAACCAATCCAGCCTACATCAGTTTCTACGAAATAATGTATTTTTATCTTTAAGATCATAAATAGCATTACCATTTTCATCTAAGATTATAGTGTTTGTGCCTTGAGTCTTATCTTGTACGATGAACATTTGCTACAATTAGTTGGTGTAAGTCAACATGAATTCTTGGGAAGCCAATCTGAGATCTGACCTGAACCATTTAGATTGGCTTTTGGTTTCCAAGTGAAATTAGGATTAGGGTTTGTGGCCAATATATATAATCATCATCATAGTATTTTTTAAACATTAAACTATAATCTTATTCTTAGTGGAATTTTTCGTTAGTGCAATGAAAATAACCCTATTATTCCACATGATGAGATACAGACCTAAATTACTCATGATCTATGTAATAAAGAATATTTAGTTGCAAAGAAATCAACAATCAAACACAAGGCTGATTTTACGTGGTTTGACCAAGATGCCTATGTCCACAAGTGTCACCTAAGCCCTTAACCTTACCCCCTTCTGCCTCACTTCTATTAACCCTATGGAAATCCTTGTTTTCTTACTTGAAGAAACTCCTTTTCCTTAGTGCTTGTTACAACAAAGAAAGTACCCCTCGTTAATGCCAATTTCAAAAAAGAAAAAACTTTTACTTTAGAAGCTTTAATTTCATCCATTGGATTGCACACCAATCAACAGCTAGGAAACAAGACAAACTTAATTATTTCCATCATGGCTTTTTTCGCAACAAACTTGAATATATCCCATTCTTGTTTGTTATATTTGTATCTTCTCCTAGAAAAAGAACCTATGACATGTGCACAACACTCCATCTTGGTGCATATTTCAGAACCACCCTGAAAGGAACTTGCACGTGTTCTTGGTAAATTTTGCGTCATATATGATTGAAGGGTACCTCCACCTTTAATATAAATCATAATTTGTTTCCTATCACCATAAATAACCATATTGGTCTTGAAGAATCATTGATACACACACCATCAAATCAATTTGATCCTAGCACTATTTCACTCAATCATAATATGGCTAATGCACATATGTAGCTACCCGAATCTACTCATCTAATCAAGCCAAAGAAGGACCTCGGTCCATCCTCTCTAATTGTAGGAACTACCTCATCATCATCTATTATTTAAAAACCTAAAACACCTTTCCAACTACAAAAGAGACCATACATAAGCATTTGTTATTCCGTGTACACTATTTTTAGCTCCCTGTTGAGGTAAAGAAATGTCATCAATTATTGTACCCCCAATCAAATAATTCAAACCATTACATTTCTCTCCTTTTATCAGGATCAAATATTCATGTGTGATTTCATGGCTCTACTTGAAACTGAGAATCTACAACCCCATGAAATCTAACCGGCCTAATGATATGAGATTCTTTCACATTTTTGGGACATATGTCACACCACCCAAAGTGTGAACCACTACATTAAGCATCTTGATCTTTACTTTCCTAACACTTGTAATGTCACAAGTGGACCCATCACCCAAAAATCACCTGGCATCTTATTTTGGAATATATCAAAATATTTTTTTCGTAGAGCATATATGAATAAGACAACATGAATCTAATATTCACTCATCACGAGAAAAAATGTCCATACCTTTGGAAACTATGAGAACACTTCTAATGTATTCCTCATGTTCCTCTATCAATGTTGTACTAGAACTATCACCTTTCTTTCTATCAACATGTTTTGGGTAATACCTCTTAATGTGGCTATATTTCTTGCAATGAAAATCATGCATTATTGTCTTTTCCTCTGAACTTGGATCTAGACTTGTTATTCCCACATCCCCTCACAGATGACCTTCCTTTATAATTCTCCACCACACCAACCAATCCAAAATCTTGACCTGCTTCAAGATCTAGCCTCTTCCTAATCTCATTTGATAGGAGCGATGCCAGACATCCTCTAGGCATACTATATCTTTTTAAACAGTAACTTTGTCACTAAGCTTATGTAAAAATCAAGAAGCGAGGTAAGAAATAATATGCCTTCTCTTCATCTACATTGACATCAGCTTTGTGCAATTGATTCAATAGCTAGTTGAATATTTTGAAGTGTGTTCTAACATATTAGCACATTTCTTCATGTTTAGTTTATACAGTTGTCACCTCAGATATAGCTTGTTGGTGAGACTCTTTTCCATGTAGATTTTCTCTAACATCTCCTATATCTTATCCTCTTTCATAAGGTTAAACAATACATTATTTGCAAAACAAAGACAAATTATGCTAATTGTCCTCATTTCTATGTCTTTTCAATCATCATCCTCTATTTTCATAATTATCTCTTTATTTCCTTATAATGTCTTATACAAACTATGTTAAACTATTAAATGCTTTACTCTTCTTTGCTAAAGGGTGAAACTACCCTTTCCAAAAAAAAAGTTCCTAAGAGAATTGATCGATGGTAAGCCTTTATTTCCATCATGAATCAATCCAAAAACTTTATAAAGTAACCCTTTAAATCAAAAAAAGTTTACCCATAGATTTCTTCCTCTCTTTCTCATAAACACGAACCAAAAAATCTTTTATCAATCGTTGTTGCAACGTAGACAACCCTAATATTCCATGTGATGATATATAGGCCTAAATTACTCACGATCTACATAATAAGATTATTCAGTAGCAAAGAAATCAACTACACACAAGATAAGGATTTTATGTGGTTTGACCTCACTTCTTTCACAACCTGAAAAAGAACCTTCTTTTCTCGATTAAAGAAACCCCTTTTCCTTTATTTCATTCAAGGAGAAATACCTAGAGAAGCCTAGTCAATAAAGAAACACTACAAAACACATTTTGAGATTTTCTCTTATATAAAGAGAGCTTCTCACATACTCATTCCTTTTTGCAACAAGGAAAGTACATCCCTTATTAATTCCAACTAAATTGAAAAGACTTCTACTTTAGAAGCTTTAATCTCATCCATTGAATTGCATACCAATCCAATGGTTAAGAAACAAGATAAACCCAATATTTCTTGATCATTTTCGCATGTGAGCAATATTGTTGGACCACATAAAATTATCGTGTGCTATGCAATTGTTTGCCCTTATTTTTTTTCTTGTTTCTATCATGTAGCTATTAACCCACATTCGATCTCTTTGTCATAACAAAGAATAGGTGCAACCTCTCATAAATTTTCTTTTTTCCTTTGCTTTTGCAGTCTCACAGGTAATCCACTTTGTAAAGAAACTGGAGTAGCAAAAAAGTATTGTGTGATGCCAGAACATTCTAATCCTTCATACTCCAATAGCACAAAGAACTGTGAGCATGTTGTCTGTCCTTTAGATCAAAATCTTAGCCCCAACTGTAGATGTTCATACCCATACATGGGAACCATATATTTTATAGCTCCTTCATTCTCAGGTTTAGGAAACTCAACACGTTACACATCTTTTGAAAAGTCATTAATGCTTTCATTTCAAAACCATCAACTTCTCGTGGATTCAGTTTCTCTAAGTGACCCAAGAAAAGATTCAGATGGTTACCTTGAATTAAGTTTGAAAGTATTTCCTTATGGAGAAGATCATTTTAGTTGATTAGAGAATATAAGGATTGGGTTTATGCTCAGCAACCAAACCTTTAAGCCGCCGATGTTTTTTGGGCCATACTTCTTCATTGGTTTGAACTACGAGTACTTTGTAGGTAAATAAAAATCCATCTTAGAACTAACAGAGAAGTTTGTTGAAATTTTGATAATGTCTCACTAATGTATTTCTTTAAAATTTATCATTTAGAACCTTTTGTGAGATCAAAAAATCCGGTAAGCCTTGGAATTATAATTGGAGCAGCAGGTAGTGGATGTGTTGTTGCATTTGTACTACTAATATGTGCAGGATTTTATGCTTTTCGTCAAAAGAAAAGAGCTGACAAAGTTCTTGAACAAAACAACAATTTTGTTAAGATTTTGATTAAATATAAATTCTGAACAAGATTTTTTACCGTTAACCATATGGAATAATTGATGGGCTGGTTATCTTTATTGTTTATGTTTTTTCTTTTCTAAGGGTTACTATTATTTCTACCATGTCATACTAATGCAGCATCCTGGGTCCCAAGTAAAAGCAATGGTAGCATTCCCCAACTAAAAGGAGCAAGATTGTTCTCTTTTGATGAACTTAAGAAATGCACCAATAATTTTTCAGATACCCATTCCATTGGATCTGGGGGATATGGGAAGGTTAATCATGGTTTCTTGTCTCTTATTTGAGTTAGATTCATTCATGGATTGTGATGATGATGATGATGATGATAATGATGATGATTTTATCTTTACAGGTTTATAAAGGAATACTTGCCTTTCGGGAATTGGTTGCCATTAAGAGAGCTCAGCAGGGATCCATGCAAGGTGGTCTTGAGTTTAAAACAGAGATCGAGTTGCTATCTAGGGTTCATCATAAGAACCTTGTCAGCCTAGTGGGTTTCTGCTTTGAGAAAGGTGAACAAATGTTGGTTTATGAATATGTTCCAAATCGCACTTTATAGGAGAGCCTTACAGGTACTTACAACTAATTATTTGCTTGCTTGTGAAGTGGATTCTTCTCCCAATTTGATTACAACTAATAGTTATGCAGTAAGGTATTACAGTCTTTTGGGACTTCACATTATGAAAGTACTATGTGTTGGTTTTGTATTTATTTCCAACCATTTGATCATATTAGATCTAACGGTGGGCCAAGAATTTGGAATTAGAAAGACTCCCTCAACAAGAAGGAGTTTGATAGAAAAAAAAATTTAAGTCACATGACCTCAACATGAGGGAGTTGGTTTCTCAACCAACTAGGAAAAATATAAAATTAAAGATAAAGAAAAAACAAGGCATAGGCAAGTTGGGGGGTTTTCCTTTGTTCTTCATAGGATTTTGAGAGTGTGTGAGAGAGAAAGGGGGTAAAAGTGGCTAAGGTGTGGTTTTTGGGTATGAAAATTCATGTTTTCTTGTATACGATTTCATATTCTCGCACTAAAGAATGTTTATTCATTTCTTGTGGAAGTAGGCTACACAGTCGAACCGTGTAGTCTCTGTGTCTTGTTGTGGTTTACAATTACTTTTATTTATTTTTTATTGTATTCATGTGATTTAGTAGGTGCTCCAAACACCACAGATTGGTATCAAAACTGAGGTTGGAATCCAAGAATTTACAATACATAAGATCATAGTGAAAGGTTTAAATGCCGAGTTCTAGGTGGAGAAATTTGACAATAAGACCAATTTTTCTTTATGACAAAGACAAGTGAAAGATATCTTGGTACAACAAGGGATAATCAATGCATTGAATGTCAATGGGAAGCTAGCATCAATGAAGGATGAAGAATTGGAATGGTTAAGGATGAAGATAGTGAGTACAATTCACCTCTATCTCGTAGATGAGGTGATGTATAATATGATGAATGAAGAATTTGCTTTGGATTTATGGGCTAAATTGGAGATCATGTACCTATTAAAATCCTTAACAAATAAATTGTTTATGAAGAAACAATTATACGGGTTATGTATGGAAGAAAGGATGAAGTTGTTGGATCATCTTAATACATTCAACAAAATCTTAGCTAAACTAAGCATTGAGGTGAAGATTGAGGAGGACACAAGGCAATGCTTCTTCTAGCTTCCCTTCCCGTATGTTACGATAGTTTGGTCATTACAATGCTATTTGGGAAAGAAACCTTAGGATAAAAGAGGAAACTACAATATTACTTGAGAATGAAATATGTAGGAAGCCTAATGGTGAAGAATCTTAAGTAGAAGGATTCTTGGGTAAAGCTGAAGGATGAGGTATATCATAGAATAGAAAGTTGTTGAAAAAAAAAATAGAAGAAGAAGAATTTGAGTGCTACTAGGAATTCAAGGGCAAAGAGCAGAAAATTTGAGTGCTACCAGGAATGATGTATGAAACGGGACATCAAGAAAAGGCACAACGATTTAGAATAGAAAAAGAAAAGGGATTAATCTTTAGATCAAGATAGTGTAGTAGCAAACAGTTCAAATAGTGATAGTGATCTTCTTTCGATCACTATATGTACGAATTATCTTATAGAAATATGGATTTAAGATTCCGATTGTTCTTATCACATGTGTCTTTATAGGGAATGGTTTGATACTTAAATTCTTATAATGGAGGATTGTTTTAATGGGTAATAATGTGGCTTGTAAAACCATTGGAATATGAACCATTAAAATTAAGATGTTTAATGGTATGATAAAAATCTAATTTTCTTAGGTGCATTAGATTCAAATGGGTGTATCTTTATGACAACGGATGAAGCCCTTAAAGTTACTAAAGCGGCTATGATTGTCATGAAGGGGAAAAATAAATAAAACATATATAGGTTGATTGGTGAGTATAGTTATAGGTGGAGCAGGTGCAACTTCGGATTGTAATACGGATGATATTACTTTATGGCATATGCAGTTAGGCCATATGAGTGAGAAAGGGTTGTTAAAACTTCGCAAATGAAATTTGCTGACAATGGTGAACAAATCTAAACTGATTTTTTGTAAGTATTATTAGTTCAAAAAATATTGTAGGGTTAGCTTCATGATAGCATGGCATATGAGTAAAGAAGTTTTGTAATACATACATTCTGACATGTGGGAACCTGTTATTTTTTCACCTTTATAAATGAATTTTTCAAGAAGGTATGGATATATTTCATGAAACAATAATAATCTGAAGTTTTTACCATGTCCAAGACAATGGTACAAGCTCTTTGATTGTTTTATGGTGTAGGATAGCTACATGATGAGCTAATATGATAGTTTTGTTTACTATAAAGTTCTTGAGAATGGTTCATTTATTCTATTAATGTTATATGTCGATGACATGTTGATTGATTTAAAGAATAAACATGAGGTGAATTTACTAACGTCCAAGTATAGTTATGAATTTGATATGAAGGATCTAGGTGCTGCTAAAGGATATTTGGTATATATGGAAATCCAAGGGGACAAGAAAGTAGGAAAGCTTTGGGTGTCATAAAGGTGATGTATGAAAAATGTGCTAGAGAGGTTTAGTATGCAAAAAGCTAAACTAATAAGTACTCCTCTTATAAATCACTTCAAATTATTTGCTAAATTATGTCTTTCTATAGATGATAGTGGAGGAAATATCCTAGGTGTTGTACGATAGTTCTATAAAAAGTCTTGTGTATGAAATAGGCCGGATCTCACACATAATTAGTTTGGTGAATAAGTACATGGATAATCTAGGTAAAGAGCACTAGGATGTTATATCCTAAGGTACTTAAAAGGTATGACGGATTTTGGTAGTTTATTTCAACAACATAAATGAACATGATAGGTTTGTGGGCTATGTTGACTTAGATTGTGCAGATGACTTAGACAAGAGGAGGTCTATGGCAAGGTCTCTCTTTACTCTTGCAGGTAAGCCTATTAGTTAGAAAGCTATGTAATAGTCAACAATTGTCTTATCCATAACTAAGGTTGTCGCGTCCCAAAACCCATACACGTTACAAATTTTGGCATGTGACAACTATCCATTCATATCAATGCCATTCAAATTGCATGTATTTATTTTATTTTTTTGGCATTTTTTTCTTTTATACACAAAGCGAAATTCACATAAAAAAACCATAATGATTCTATTCCATTCAATTTAAACCCATAAAATGTAATCCATAAATAAAATCTATTGTCTAACATAACTCGTTTAACAATAACAATGCATCTCCATAAAACTTAAAAATCAAACTAACCTATGATATCTCATCAAATATAACTGAAATAACTGAATTAAACTAAATCCAATATGTCTCTAAACAAATACTAAAATAAAATAACATAATGTCTCATTTTTGAAAATAAACTAAACTAAATTTCAATCATCACTCTCTCTAGAATCCAGGCTACGGATCTACCCTGTCATCCTCATCATTTGAAAACAATAGTGCCAACTCTGTAAGTGTGACTAACTTTACAAATAAACAGGAACTTTACTCACATATTGAAACAATTAGGTCACTGAGCACAAATATTTTCATAATTGTAAGCACCCAAATTTTGTCTCGAGTCATGTGATGGTATAAGGTCAGTATAACAGTTACTAAAAGGTAGAACTTTGAACACCCTTAGCTTAGGAAGATCCAACCTGAACCCTAGAAGGTTAGTCACTCCTGGGAAAGTTTTTTCAGATGTTCCAGACACAAATGAATCAATCAAAGAGCCATATTACAACCCAAAAGCATCATTTCAAGACAAACCCTAATACCTTTCAAAAGCATCAACAGGACTTTGAGGGTCCACTTTTTAGAACTCCATTCATGTTGTCAG
>JAOXJP010231157.1:0-10674 GCA_025762735.1 Platanus orientalis | reverse complement strand
TCAAGAAATCATTTTTAAGCTATCTGGTTGCCATGAAAAGCTGGTTTTGTCATGCATTTCTCATGATTATTTTCTTTTCTTTTCTTGTGGGGTTTTATTTTCTATTCCTTCCTTTTCTTTTCTAAGCAATTCATGGCAACCAGATTGGGGCTTAGGGTTTTAAAATGTTATGTTTTATGTGTGGGTTTGGCTTTTGGATGAGGTTTAGGTTTTCTTCTCTTATAACTTAAAAAGGGGTTTGAAAGAGTAGAAGTAGCCGGTAAAGTTCATGTAATCTCTAGTTTTACATGGTGAAAGTTTTCTTGATCGTCTTTGCCCGTAGACGTAGGCTTTAAACCGAAATACGTTAAATCGTTTTGTGTTTTGTGTGTTTGTTGTTTGCATTAATTTCTTCTTCTATTATTTGCTGCGTACGAATCCAAATCTAAGCTTTCACATAACAATTGGTATCAAAGCCTTAAGTTGTGATTGTGATGTTTTTACATGGCTGCAAGGTATGAAGTGGAGAAATTTGACGGGCATAATAGTTTTAGTTTATGGCATATGAAAATGAACGCACTGTTGGTTCAATAAGGACTGACCAAAGATTTGATAGGAAAGAAAAAACTTCATATGATGATGTCGGAAAACAAAAGAGAGGAACTTGATCTTAAGGCACTTTGTATTTGCTGGCCGATGGAGTGTTGCGAGAGGTTACAAAAAAGGAGTCTGCAACTGGGTTATGACTCAAGTTGGAAAGCTTGTACATGATGAAGTTTCTCATGAACATGTTGTATTTGAAACAATGACTCTATACATTGAAGATGAGAAAATGTATGTCTGTGAAAACGCATCTAGATGAATTCAATAAAATCATTAGGGATCTAAAAAACATTGATATTAATATTGATAATAAAGATCAAACTATTATTATTTTGTGTTATTTACCTACATCATATGAACACTTCGTTACGACTTTACTATATGAAAATGATACCATCTCCATGGAGGATGTTAAAGCATCTTTGCATTCTAGGAAATTGAGGAATAAGATATTTGGAGAACATGGTGAAGGGCAGACATAAGCTTTATTTGTAGGAAGAACAAAGAAAAAATGTTCTAAAAGTGATAAATGTCAGTCTAGATCCAAGTCTAGAGGAAAAGGTAAGATGTGGTGCTTTCATTGTAAAGAATATGGTTACATGAGGAGGAGAACATTCTAACAAGATGAAAGGTGATAATTCGAGTACAACATTGGCAAAGGAACATGAAGAGTAGATTGAAGATGTTCACACAGTCTCCAGAGGTATGAATATTTTTTCTTATAATGAATGGATATTAGATTCAGGTTGTCATGTTTATATTTGCTACAGGAAAGAAAATTTTGATATGTTCCAAGAGAAGAAGACAAATTTTGTTTCTTTGGGTGATGGGTCTACTTGTGACGTCATGAGTGTTGGGACAATGAAAATCAAGATGTTTAATGGAGTGGTTTGTACTTTGGGTGGTGCGGCATATGTCCCAAAGATGCGAAGGAATTTAATATCCTTAGCCTAGTTGGACTTCAAGGGTTGTAAGTATTCAATTGCAAGTAAAGCCATGAAAATTACATGTGATTGTTTGGTCTTGATAAAGGGAGAAAAATGTGGTGATGACTTGTATCATTTGATAGAGAATACAGTGATTGAAAGTGTTCCTTTAACCTCGACGGATAATTGGAAATAGGGTGTACAAAATAACAAGTGCTTGTGTAGGGTCTCTTTTGCAGATGTAGTAAAGAGAAGTGATGCAAGTGCAGTAAAGAGAGGTGATGCAAGTTTCCAGGCAGCAGATGATGGTGATGAGGTTTATGTGATTAAAGATGACAGATCGAGGTCTCTCTTTGGAGTTGATTAAGCGTGTTGGCTCGATGCAGCTACACATGTGTATTGGCCGTATTATGATTGAGTTGGATGGTGTTAAAACCAAATTGATTCGATGGTATGTGTAGCAATGGTTTTTCAAAGCCAATTGTTGTTTGTAGTGATAAACAAACAAGTTGTGATTTAGGTTCGAGGTAGAGGTGCGTTCCAGGTATATAAGGCGCAAAATTCATTAAGAAGGACAAGTGTAGGTTTTCTCCAAGGTGATTTTGGAATGTCAACCAAGGTGGAGTGTAGTGTACATGTCACAAGTTCTATGTCTTGTCAAAGATACAGGTGTTCGTAGTATGTAGAGTTACCCTTCAGGATTGTGTAGAGAAGATGGGAGTAGAGTTTTATGTGTTATGTAGTCTTGGTAGAATTAAAACCAAGGTAAAGATTTGTTGAAATGTCTTAATTCAATGGCTCTCAATGTCGTGTTGGACTCTCACATGTAAGTGTGTGAGTTAACGTTTTTTGGAAACTCTTTTAGGGTTTTAAAATGTTATATTTAACATGTGGGTTTGATTCTTGGATGAAGTTTAGGTTTTTTTTTCTTATAACCTAAAAGGGGGTTTGGAAGAGAGGAGACTGTCGGTAAAGTTTATGTAATCTCTAGTTTTACATAGTAAAAGCTCTTTTAATCGTCTTTGTCTTGTAATGTGAACGTAGATTTTAAGCCGAACCACATTAAATCGTCTTATACTTTGTATGTTTATTGGTTGTATCAATTTCTTTTTCTATTATTTGGTACGTATGATCCCAAATTTAGGCTTCCACACAACATAAAAGGGTGTTCAAATAAATAGACATATACTTAGTACTCATATGTAATTAAAAAGATACCGTTGTCTCGTACCAATCAGTCAAGGTTCTGACCGTGAAAGACAGGGACAGAATATATTTAATCTCAAATCGTATGTCATGCCAGACCAAACGAATAAAATAAAAGCATAATATAATAATAGTAATAATGACAAGGGAATTACATGGGACCTTAGAAGGTGGTTTATCTGTCTATCTGGGCTTGGATTATCTGCAAACGAATCTTGTGAGAACTGTGCAAAGGCACCAGAGGGGCTTACGCATCAGTACCAAAAAGTAAAGGGGGATATTTATCACTTTTTGGTGCCAAAGTGTCTACACCCTGATGCCGATTTCACAGTTCTCACAAGATTCATTCTCACCTAATTTTTTTCCAGCCTATAAGGACTTCTTATGCTCACCAAAAGCATGCTGATTAGGGTGGGAGCCCTTAAGTAAATGCAACGCCTCAAACATAAAAAAATTAGGTGTAAATCAATTTCGTAGAAAGGGTGCGGACACATCAGAGCCGAAAATTGATGAAGACACCCCCAAAAAGTGTAAATCACTTTTCAGTGTGTCAGCCCCCCAGTGCCGTTTGCACGAAATTCATTTGCACCTAATCCCCATTTGCTATTTCAATAAAGAGGATGGTGACGATGATGACATTTTTTTATTCTAAAATTGAGAAACAAACATCGATAATGTTAAGGAAACGATGACAACAGGAGATAAGACATGAAGTTAAAAAAAGCATATGATGGACATCTCTTTCTAGAAAGAAAGCACATAGCGGGTAGACGCTTTGTTAAAAGACTTTTTGAAGAGTGGCCTCTCTAATCTGTTTTGTTTTTGCAAGCAAACAAGAGAGGAATTGCAGCTACTTCTTCCATAAATCATTTGTAAGTGGCAGCATTGCGGCTGGGATCAAGCTCCCCTTTGGGGTTTGTTAGTTGGTTTGCAAGCCACATACCTACCTAAATGCACAACTGCAAGTGGATCTAATCTAAGGATACATTCTCATCGCACTCTACTACATACTTAAAAGCACTTTTCTCCTCTATTAGACATCAGCCGCCCGTATGTTAGTCGAATTTCAATCCATCACTGCATCACGTTATGGACAGTTGGATTTGAATTCAAGGGGAATCTAAAATTAAATGGGAGCAAATGTAACAAGATTTTTTTTTTATTATTATTATTATTATCTTTTTGGGTTTGGCCACTTCGGCCTACATCATGGTGACCGCACAAGGCAGGACCGGACTGAACCGATGAGAATCCGAGCATGCAATACAACAGCGAACTGTATAACCTCCCCTCCCCTCATTACAGGGATTCGACCCTGGGTCTTCCTTACGGAAGATGGATGCCGAATCAGGTCCATAGTCTTCTATTAGAAGAAGAGGTCTCAAGTTCAAACCTGTTCAGTAACTTTTGTCCACTGTGAATGGTGAGCTGATGTTGTCCCTTGCAGTGTGTTACTAGCATCGTACTAGATACAGCAGTCAGCAGGCCCATAGGATTATCAAATGAATAAATAAATAAAATACTTCCTTTACCTTTGTCTTTATTTTTACTTATTTAGAAGAAGTCTTTTACTTTTTTAACCAAAAAATATATTTACATGGATACGAGGGGTATGAGTGTCCATTTAATTCGGGGGAGTATCCTCTGCGACGCCCCCTTTTGTGTGACTTCATGAGCCGAGACAGAGGGGAAGTATCATTTCACTTTTTGGGGGTGATGTGACATCTCCAAAAAGTGAAATGATAACCCCCTTGTGTCTCGTCTCACGACGTCGCACAAGGGGGACGGGACGTCGCAGGTGATATGAGAGCATTTAATTCTGTTGATAAGTTTTTTTTTTGGTAAAAAATTCTGTTGATAAGTTGATATCCGTATCTGACTTCCTTTTCCTTCTGTTTTTTTTTTTTTTACCTAAACCAATGAGTAATTCATATTCTTAGCGACCTAGTAGAGGGACATGGATGTTGGTTTTACAGGTTCCGAATACCTATAGTTCACCAGGTCTCATCTTTGGAGGAGTAGAACCGAATAGCTCGATGATCCCATTTACAATATTGCTTTTATGTATGGGAACAAATGTTCTGTCTAGGATTTTGTATGTCTTACTGTGTCCGCTCACCATAGGCTGACAAGTGATATTTATTTTTGTGTTGAATTTGATGCCTCATTTATATAGGGAGCAAATGTTCATTTGGACACATTTTTGTGGTTTTAACCCTATAGGGTACACCCTATGTTAAACATGGTTTTAACCTTATACACCCAGACTTTGTGTGTAGGACATGGTACGACACACAAAATCCTGGACATAATATAAAGTATGATTAGATGATTTTTAAACATCAAATGACATGGCAATTTTTTTTTGAGTTCCTTATATCTTTATTGGATTTTTATTTATTTTTTGACAGTTCAAATAAATATGAAAAAAAAAATCAATGGTTAGAACCAATCATTCAAGTTTATTTTTATTCTAATTAGTCTCTTAGGTGAGTTATCAAAAAATAAAAAATCTCTTAGGTAGAGCTTATCCACTAGTAGGCCCCAGTAATATGGTTCTAACTTCCAACCTAAGCTATTTTGCTAAATAAATCTATATACACTAAAGCAAATGGTTGCTGAGGTGGATGGTCCCTTTGATTTTTATGCAATTTTTGTGATATTTTAAGAGAATGCCAAGTGGATATCCTCACGTTCCCCCTTCCCACATTTTCCCCTTCTACTTCTTCTACCTCTTTCTCCTAAGTTTTATCAACTATATTCAACCAAATTACATGTGTCTCCCCCAAATTTTCTCTCTCCATTTTCCTCTCCCACTTCATGTCTATCTTTCTCTTTCTTTTATTTTATTTATTTATTATTATTATTATTTTGTATAACACTCCTATCTCTCTCCACTACTTCTATGAGTATGATTGAACGTTAATTTGGTACCCATACGAGCATGGGTTCATCTGCTAGTAACTTTATATATGAATGTTTGTGGAATTGTACACTCTGGGTGAAGCAAAAAAAATTGACAGCAAAATCCTCAAATATGTCAGTTGTGATCTTCCACTCCAACACCTACTGTGCTACATGCATTTTCTCCCACAATTCTAGATCATACATGGTATTTAAATTCCGGGGCCAACAATCATATCACCCCGGGCATCTCTCTCTCTCTCTCTCTCTCTGTCATTACATAGCCCATATTCGGCCCCATATAAAATTGCAGTCGGCAATGGGCAAACTCTAAAAGTTCATCATACATGTTCTAGTTTTCTTCCAACTAAATCTCATACATTCAAATTAAACAATATTTTTTCATGTGTCTTTTTTATCTACCAATCTACTTTCAATTCATAAATTTTCCAAAGATAATAATTGCATTTTATCTTTTGATTCACATAACTTTTGTATTCAGGATAAGCACACAAAGATCCTAACCTATCGAGGATCCAGTAAACTCAAGACTATATCCCATTCCCAATATTCAATCAACACTTCAACAACATCCTCATCTACTCCGGTCACTTCTCATAGTAGTAGTTCAAATAATCCCATTTGGCATAATAGATTGGGACACCCTACCATTCGAACTTTGAAAATAATCTTGAATTTATTTCATGTACCTAATGTTTCTTCTTCTTTTTATAGTTGTAATAATTGTGATGTAGCTAAGGCTCATCAATTCCATTTACCAAATTCTAGTTTTGTTTGTCATTATCCATTTGAGTTCATACATGTGAATGTTCTTTTTCAGGCTTTAGATTCTATCTCATTCTTGTTGATGACTATTCAAGATTTTCATGGATTTATTTGCCCAAACACAACTAAGAAATATTTCAAATATTTTGTCATTTCAAAACTCAAGTGGAAAATGTATTTTCAAAGTTGACCAAACATTCCAAAGTGAAGGTGGAGAAGAATTTACGAACTCCAAATTTAAGGAATATATATTTATGTACTCATAGCATTACACATCAGGTAACTTGTCCATATACTCTGACTCAAAATGGTATTGAGGAATGCAAACACTGTCATGTTATAGAAACTACGTTGCTTCACTAGAAATGACTTAAATGCCTTTATCATTCTGAGCAGAGGCAATTCTCATTGCCATATATATGATCAATCAACTATCCACATCAGTACTGTAAAATACATCTCCATTTTACAAGTTGTTTATTCTTGAACCAGATTACAACTTCTTAAGAGTATTCAACAGCTTGTGATATCCATGGTTACATCCATATACGTAGAGCAAGTTAGAAGCGTGATCTATGCAATGTATTTTCATTGGATATTGCCCTAATACGAAAGGATATGAGTGCTCGAATCCGGCGACAAGAAAAGTGTATATCAGTTGAATTATATTGCATGATTTTGTTCCATTTTTTTCTTATCAACATTTAATAGGATGCAAGTGGATAGTTAAAATCAAGAGAGACTCCAGAGGTGATATAGTTTGTTATAAAGTAAGATTAGTGGCTCAGGGATTCAATCAACAACCAGGTTTGGACTTTCATGATAAATTTAGTCTACTTATCAAAATGACAATGATTCAAATTGTTCTCTCTTTGGCATTACACTTTTCGTGGTAAATACAACAATTAGATGTAAAAATGCCTTCCTTCATGACTACATCACAGAAAATATTTTCATGGAACAACCAACAAGGTTTGTGGATCCTTCTTTCCCTAATCATGTGTGTCATCTTTGCAAAGAAATTTATGGTTTATGTTAGGCTCCCAAGGTTCGGTATACAAGATACTCACAATTTTTATCTACTCAAGGATTTACTGTATTAGATTAATAACTTTCTATTTTTGAGGCACTTATCTTCTTCTATCACCATTCTAATGTTTATGTAGATGATTCTTCTAATGGAATGATGTCTTGTTTATTAATATATTTTTATAGTCTCTTCACTCACAGTTTGATATGAGACACCTTTCAAATGAAACATTTTCTTGGCCTTGATATCAATTATCAGCAATCTGATTTGAATCTTTTTCAAGAATTATATGTCAGATATGTTTTTCAAAGAGTTGGTATGATGAGCTACAAACCTTGTTCGAATCTAATTTCAACTAAATGTCAATCAATCATGCTAGATATGATATGTTATTTCTTGATCCAACTTAATGTCGCACTACCGTACTATAGTTGGTGTTTTACAGTACCTAACTACATCAAGGTCGTATATTGGATTTGTTGTAAATTATGTGTCTCAACACATGCATAAACCCAAATTGTCACATTTTCAGGCTGTAAGAAAATTTATAAGATATCTTTAGGATACTTTACAATATGGTCTTCATTATACAATTAGTCCTCTATCTTTACAGGCATTTTCCGATGTTGATTGGGTAGGAGATGTTATGGACAGAAAGTCTATTAGTGGATATTGTGTTTATTTTGACAATAACCCAATTATTTAAAGTGACAAGAAACAACCAACCATGTCCAAAACTTCTACAGAGGCTAAATATAGTTTCTTGCAACTACAAAGGTTGAAATAATACAACTTTGCATGTTATTTAAATAATTTAAAGTTCAACCTCTTACAGGCCCTACTATATGGTGTGACAATCTTTCGACCATGGTTCTTGTGTCAAATCTAGTGTTTCACACCTGAACTAAGCATATTGAGCTTGACTATCATTTTATCAGGGAAAAAGTTTTTGAAAAACCAATTCGTATTCATCATATCTTCACAAGTCAATAACCAATGGATATATTTATTAAGCCTATTTTGTATCGCAAGTTTACTAAGTTTCAGTCCAAATTAATGATCCTTTTGGTTCTTAACTTGAGGGGGGGTGTCAAGGATACTTGTAAAGATCATGTAATGACTAGTAGTTAAAAGGAGAGTTAAGAATGTTTAGAAGTAACAAAAATTTTACAACAATTTATATTGTTGTACAAGATTATCAAACAATTGAACTCAAGAATATCAATATAAATAGAAACCGAAAACCTCATCTGAGGTAGAAAAAGTTTTTCTTTCTCTCATTATTGTTTTCAAAAGGTCACTTAAAAAGATTACTCTCTAAGAAGAGAGGGAATGAAAAGTGGGTGTCATTGAGGTGGTCAAAGATAGTTAGAGGTGAAGGCACGAACTCGAGTGAGCATGGGGAACTCAAAAGAGGAGGTAAAAATGACATTGAAATTTTAGATGGAGGAGGTGTTGTGAGAAAACCTTAGATTTGGAGTTCATATGCAACAAAATATAAGAGAGAAAATAGCAAAAACAACATTCACACAAAAGCACACAGACAATTTAGGTGGTTTGGCTTGAAGCCTACGTTCATGGGCAAAAATGATGAGAGAATTTCACTATAAATGAAGAGTAAGAGATTACAAGAAGTGTGACGACATTGTTCCCATGAAAACCCCATATGACATACGAAAGCCCTATTCTCCATGCGGGTCGAGCTCCAAAATGGGTCAATTTTCTTTTGGATTTTTCTCAGGATCGCACACTCAAGCTGCATCTTGAGTTGAATTTGAGACACTTTCCCAACAAAAGGTAAGAAACCCAATGCCCAAGTCAGGTTCCAATCATCGCTTACTTTGTCCTAGAAATATGGCAACTTGAAGACAAACACAGAGCAATAGGGTTTTAGGAGTAACAAGCATTAACACCCATTTGACATGAAATCATAGTGCCGACATCAACTCATGACGAAGAAAAGAAATAATTATTTTATTGTTGTACATGGAATCACAACATTCGGTCCAATTTTTTTTTAAAACCCAAATAGGGTTTTGATTGCCATTATCGTCCTCTTACCGTCATTGCTTTGCACTTAGCAAATGAATAAAAAAGATGGGTGTTGTAATACCCTAAACTTGATAAGGGTATTTTAGAAAAAAAAAAACATAATAAATTAAAAAAAAAAAAAAAAAAAAAAAAAAAAAGTGAGTTTCATCCTCTTTGTGGATTGAAAACCCCCAACAAAGCAAAGAAAAAGAGAAGAAGAGGAAAACCTAGTGCAAGAGAGGAAATTGAAAGAGGGAGGACAGCTAGAGATTTTGCTAGAATTTTTGTCAAGGATCTTGTGTACAATCAAGTAAGTGGTCATTTATTTTTCAAGTTTATGAATAGAGTTTTTAATTTATAGAAAATAGTTTTACTTTGTGAGGTTTAATTGGTTTTTATTATGATTAATAATAAAGAGTATGTGTTTTGTTATATTTTTTAATATATTTTCATACCTGAATGGTTGGATTCAATGATTTGTTACAATTTACACATGAGATAAGTTTAATTTGGTGTGGGAATTTGAATGAATGTTTAGAACTTGTTAAGTTTATTTAGATCTATGAAATAAAGATAGTATTTCTTTTATGGAATGATGTTGAATTATACTGCATGATTTTGTTCTTGTATGCAAATGAATATTGAGGATTCTAGAAAAAGGTACAATAGGTTACACATATAGAAATAAAGAGTTTGAAGATTTTTGTGATTGAATAAATTTTTTTTACAATAGTTACAACTCTTTTAGCTACATCTAATTATTTGCATGATTTATGGAGAAAGTAGTTAGCTCAGCCTGAAGAACAAAGATGGGGTGGGTCCCTTGTTGGGACGCCTAAAACTAGATAATGTTGTCATTAGAGGGGTCGAGTCATTATAAATATAAACTTTGTTATATGATTGGTAGTAATTGAAGTGCTTATCATTCCTCATTATCTGTGGCATTGCATAATATGTGTATATTTTTATTTATGCGGTTCTACCTTAGTAATACATAATTTATTATAGTATTCTCTTGAAAAGCTTCATGTAGGTTGGCATGATTGCTTTACAAAGATGCTTATGTATTATTAATAAAAAGAAATTTACAAATTATATTATAATGGTTGATTGTAGTTGAGACATTTGTAATTCATAAATGATAAGATTGTATAGCATAGATATATGTATGTATCTAAATATATATTTTAACAGTGTATGTTTAAGGAG
>JAOXJP010231156.1:0-10674 GCA_025762735.1 Platanus orientalis | reverse complement strand
GTTGTGTTTGGGGTGGTGGCCGTTTTGGTACCAACCGCTTTAATGCTCATTCAGTGACTACTATGCAAAAAGAGAACACGACTCTCCCACCTCCAGCCTTCCTGCCTTCCAGTTCTTCAGATGAGGGTTTGTCTAGAGACAAGATTGAGGCATTCAGACACTTTGTTTCTCAACTAGACCATCCTTCTAATGTTCCTTCATTATCTTTTGCGTATTCAGGTATATCTGCATCTGCCTTGTTTGCATCTGTCTCTAATCCACAGGGTTCCTGGATTATTGATTCAGGTGCCTCCCATCATATGACTGGTATGTCATCCTCTTTTTCTTCTTATAAGGTTTCTTCAGACAAGGATAAGGTCCGAATTGCAGACAGATCCCTTTCATCGATAACAGGACAGGGGGTATTTCTATTACCTCTAATCTATGTCTGTCATCTGTGTTACATGTTCTTAAATTCACTCTTAATTTGTTGTCCATTAGCCATATTACAAAAGAGCTTAATGTTGTGCTACTTTTTTTCCATCTCATTGTGTGTTTCGGGACATGGTGACAAGGCGGACAATTGGTTCGGGGCATGAGAATAATAACTTGTACCTTCTACATTCTAGTTTGCCAGTAACTACACCAATAAAGAGGGACATTTTTACTTCCAAATCAGATGAGTTATTCACTTAGCATCGTTGTCTGGGTCATTTGTCTTTCTTTGTGTTGAAGAAAATGTTTCATCAATTTTCTTGTTCTGTCTAATTTCTTTTATAAACCATGTCAATTGGCTAAACATTGTTGGGTTGTGTATCCTTTTAGTAATAATAATAAAAGTGATGTTCCTTTCTCTCTTGTGCATTCTGATGTGTGGGGACCATCCCCTACAAATTCTTTGTCTGGGTTTAGATACTTTGTAACATTTGTGGATGATTGTTCTTGAACAACTTGGGTTTACATGTTAAAGAACAAAAGTGACGTGTTTGCAGCCTTCAAATCCTTGCATAGTATGATTATTACACAGTTTTTCAAATCCTAAGGTCTGACAATGGTGGCGAATATCTTTCTCGAAAGTTTTCTTTCCTTGATACCTTTGACATCATTCACCAGACTACTTGTCCGGGTACTCCCGAGCAGAATTGGATAGTTGAACGGAAAAATAGACATTTATTGAATATTGTCAGTGCGATTATGTTTACCATGGATGTGCCTATGATGTTTTGGTCTGAGGCCGTCCAAACGACAACATACCTCATTAATCGGATGCCCTCACATGTTCTTTCTCAAAAGGCCCCTGTTGAGATCTTGTTTCCTAACCCATTCATGTTCCCTTTACCACCAAAAACCTTTGGATGTGTTTGTTATGTCCATGTACCTAAATCTGATTGCACCAAGTTAGATCCAAAGGCACTTAAATGTGTTCTTCTGGGCTATGGGGTGAATCAAAAAATGTACAAATGTTTCCATCTTCCTACCCGTCGTTACTTTGTGTCTCGCGATGTAACCTTCTTTGAGTCCATTCCTTTTTTCCGGCTTGCGGGACATCTCTCCAGGGGGAGCAGTTTACAAGTGAAGAATTGTCTGGCTCTACTTAAGTCCCTATTCCAGTTCTCGTTCTGTTGTATCACTTTGATGGCAAAAATAGTAGTGCTAGTAACAAGTATATACCTAAAGACATAAACAAGGAGCACACATGGAAGAAGCACAAGAAGACCTGAACTCTCATAACCCACTCCAGAAGTTGCCTTCTGAACCAATTCCTGAGACAAGTAACATTCCTTCCCTTCTTCACCTCATGATGATTTGGATCTGCCCATAGCTCAGAGAAATGGTGTTAGAACTTGTACTTAAACACCTTATGTTAAATTTTGTATCCTATGATCCCTTATCATTATCTTTTCGTAGTTTCTTTATGGCCTTGTCTTCTGTTTCTATTCCTCACAGTGTACTTGAAACATTAGCACAACAAAAATGGAAGGATGCAATGGTTGAGAAAATGAAGGTGTTAGAAAAAATAATACACGGGAGTTAGTTCCTCTTCCCAAAGGAAAGAAACTGGTAGGGTGCAAATGGGTATTCATAATCAAATCCAAGTCGGATGGGTCGGTGAAGAGGTCTAAAGCATGCCTCATTGCAAAAGGGTGCACTCAGACGTTTGGCATAGACTATCAGGAGACATTTGCCCCGGTAGCCAAAATGAATTCAGTAAGGGTGCTCATCTCTCTTGCCGCAAATCAAAACTGGTCAATCTTTTAATTTGATGTGAAAAATGCTTTCCTACATGGAGACCTAGAGAAAGAAGTATACATGGTCACTCCACCAGGTTTTCGTATGATGTATGCTGAGGGAAAGGTCTGCAAGCCAAATAAGGTATTGTATGGTCTGAAGCAATCTCCACGTGCGTGGTTTGAGAGATTCAAATCAGCCATGTTGAAATTTGGATATAAGCAAACACAGGCCAATCACACTTTGTTTGTTAAGAGACATGGCTCTCAAGTGACAACTTTAATAGTGTATGTTGATGACATTATTGTTACAGTAAACGATGCTGTTGAAATGGCATGATTAAATGACGGTTTAGTTAAAGAGTTTGAGATTGAGGACCTTAGATCTCTCAAATACTTTCTTAAGCTTGAAGTTGCTAAATCTAAGCAAGGAATCTATCTCAAAGAAAGTAGGTGTTGGATTTGTTAAAGGAGTCTGGAATGGAAGGCTGCAAACCTTGTGTTACACCAATTGAGGTGAATCATCGATTAAAAGAAGATGACAGTGAGAAGCTCATTGATGCTGAGCGATTTCAAAGATTGGTAGGTCTCCTTATTTACTTATCCCTTACTCGCCCAAACATAACATATGCTGTGAATGTTATTAGCCAATTCAAGCATGCACCAACTCAAGATTATATGGAGGCTGCATACCAGATCCTTAGATACTTAAAGGGTTGTCCAGGAATGGGTCTCTTGTACAAGAGACATGGTCAATCATGTTGAGATTTACACTGATGCTGATTGGGCTGGTTCACTCACAGATTGTCAGTCTACATCTGGAAATTGCTCTCTCATTGGAGGGAACTTAATTACTTAGAGAAGCAAGAAGCAGTCTATGGTAGCCAGATCAAGTGCTGAAGCAAATTTCAGGTCTATAACTCATAGAGTTTGTGAATCATTGTGGTTGAAAATGTTGCTGTCCGAAGTGGGATTTCACAACTAGGTGCCTCTGAGTCTCTATTGCACATGACCCTATGCAACATGATCAAACTAAGTATGTAGAGGTTGATCGTCACTTTATCAATAATCATCTCAAGAAGGGCAATATTTTTACCCCATTTATACAAACTTATGACCAGCTCACCGACATCTTTACTAAGAGCCTGGGTAGACCGCAATTCATGTTTCTAGTGAGCAAGCTGGGAATGCTCAATATCTATTCTCCAACTTGAGGGGGAGTGTAGGAGTGTGTAGCCTTGAGGGTATTTATGTCATACTATAATATGTATGTAGATCATTATATTGGTGTATAATCTCTTATGACTAAATACCTTGTGTATGGAGAGACAATTGCTCTCATACGATTAACTCCAATTTGTCTTAACTTCTCCTCTCTTTTCCCTCTTCTTCTCTACCTTTTCTTCTCTATTTCCTCCATTACTGGGCTTGCAGGTTTTCAAGTCTGTGTTCTTTGCATTCATGTACTGTTCTGCCCAAAAGTCAAGGTACTATCTCTCCTAATTTTATTTGTGATAATCATGTTTGCAATTCTTCCATGTGTTAAACCATTTGATCGTGGGGAATGTGGAATGCCATAACTGTGTTAATCAGGTCAGTGAATCTGTCAAGGTTACATCTGAGGGGGAAACCAATTTACTAAACCTATAAAGAAAGGTGTGGATATAATGCTAGATATGCTTGGGTTTACTGTGCATGATAAATTTGGGAAGGAGGTGCTGCTTTCAGATTATATGGCAGTGGTGGAGGATGATCTAAAATCTATTAAAAAAAAGGTGGACAAAGGAAAGCGGGAACTCCAAAGTTTAAGATGGGAAATGAAAGATAATTTGGTGCCTGTTAGTGTTGATGGGGAGAAAAGGTTGAACAAGAGCAAGAAGTGTGTTAAGAAATGAAGCTCATCTCTTGGAATGTAAGGGGACTAGGTGGAGTGAAAAAAAAGATCGGTTCGGAAATGTATAAACAAATTCAATCCGGATGTTATAATTTTCCAAGAAACAAAAAAAGAGACTTCGACAATTTAGTTGATTAGAAGTACAGTTGGCCGAAAGCTTTCAGATTGGAGTGTTATTCCTGCAATGAGAACGGCCAAAGGGATTCTTGTCGCTTGGAATCCGTTGGAAATGAGCAAAGTTGATGTAGACATCAGTGCCACACCTTCTAGAGTGTACTAGCAGAGGAGGGTCGTCCATTTATCTTTGTGGTTCGACTAGCTACAACACTTGCAGGGCCCACACATCAGTCTATGTGGGCCCACAACCATGGAGGACATCACTTGGACTTTATATTTGGAGTTATTGGAGTCTACATCTTGCCATTTTTTTTAATGTTTTCTTTTATTTTTTTGTAATTAGAGTCATAGGACATGGATGTCATAATGGTTTTTATTTTTGGGTGTTTTTGAGAACTATCTTATGATTACAGCGTCACCTACATAAGCTATAAGAGATCTTAATTTTGAAATTAATGAATGAATAAATAGAGATTTCTGGAGCTCACGACAGCAGCCTCCTTTTCCTTTTTCATGAGATTGAAAACCCTAGGTGAGAAGCCTAAGTTTTGGGTGATTTCCTTGGTGAGAAGCCCTGGAACCAAGTGATATCTATCTTTTTTTTTTCCTCTTCTTCTAGGTTCTTTTGGTTGATTGGTGATTAATAAGGCTGAGAATTAATGGCCTTTAACCCAAACTTGAAACCCCAATGAATCAAACCATATTTTGCTAAACCCTGTTATTTTCCATTTTCCCATAATTTTCTGAACCCAATTCCCTATTCCTTGATGTGTTGTTTAATTCCAGAATTTTCCTGGGTTCATAAAAAGTACTAGAAGGAAGACAACACGAGACGGTAATGTAAACACTTTTAGCTTTTCACATTGGGTTAAAGGGCACTATGGTAAAAAACCAAGTTAATCGTCTAATTCCTGGAAAACTCGTCCAAGTTACTCGGAAAACTCAGGCGAGTTATCTGGTGACCAGCTTGTTGACGTCATCTTAATTTTGGCAGCTGGTCAACCAGGAACTCAGCCGTGTTTCGCAGTTAACTTGCTGGTTTTTAAACACTGTATAAGGTTTACTCATTCATAAAAAAATGTTATAAGATTTACTCATGAAAAAAATTGGTCGAACCATCTCACAAGAAGCATGAGAGACTTTGGTAGTTCAACCAATGTGCTTTGAGGGATTGCCTATTGTTGAATGAAAAATACACATGGAGTAATGGTCAAGAGAACCCTATTCTCTGTTGGGTGGATAGATTCTTAGTGTCAAACTATTGAGAGGTATACCCACACTTTACTCGAGACTCTTCCGAAAATAGCCTAAGATCATTGGCCTATTTTGCTAAACACTTCAAAAGTGAACTACAGTCTGATTCCTTTCAGATTTGAAAACATGGGACATCCCACCCGTCCTTTAAAGATTGTATAAGACAATGGTAGAGGGAGATTGAAGTGGCTGGATGGGAAGGTTTTCGTTTCATGAGGAAGTTACAATATATCAAAATGGAATAAGAACACTTTTTTTTTTAAAGGTAACGAGAAGAATTTATTGAAGAGAAAAAGCGAGCAGTATCAAACAAGGTTTCACCTAGAAGGTGAAACAGCAAGAAACAAAAACCTAAAAGAGAAAACCAAACCAACAAAGAACAAAATTACAACTCCTCACGCCAAAAAGAATCCTAGTCTCCATCCACAAAATCCGCCCTAATTGAACACCAATCAAACAAGGCCCAATGAATGGACAAAAAGTGGCAAAGGAAGGACATGGAAGGCTTAGTGAATATAAAAGCAAGATTTGGAATGAGGTGCACTTGCTTGATAAGATAAGGGAAGCCTCCCATTAGCTCTTATTGAAAGGCGTAAAGCTATCCTCGTGGACATGGAAACTGTGTTACATTGGGAGGATATCCATTAGAGATAAAAAGCTAAGTGCAAATGATTAAAAGAGGGTGATGGAAACACTAAGTTTTTCATCGAGACGCAAATGGAAAGAAATGAAAGAGTCTCATATCTAGTTTAACAATCCAAGGGCAAGATGTGAATGATTTTGTCAAGATAAAAGATAAGGGAGGCCTTTTATTGACAACCTATTATCTTCTCAACTAGACAATGTCATAACCCAATCCCTTGAAGTGGCTTTTTCGGTGGAGGTAAGGGAAGCTATCTTCAATATGGAAAAAGACAAATCTCTTGAGTCCAATGGTTTTTCAATGCATTTCTATCAAGAATGTTGGGACATTATTTAAGAGGATTTGATGAAAGTGTATGATGAATTTTCCGGCCCATTGGCCTTGTAAGTAGTTTCTACAAAATTATTGCAAAGGTTTTATCCATGAGATTGAGGGGGGTCATAGAGAGGGTGGTTTCGAATACGCGGGGTTCTTTATCATGGGTAGGCAAATAACGGATGGTATCCTTGTTGAAAATGAATGTGTAGATAGTAGAAAAAATCCAAAGAGCCGGGTTTGGCTTATAAAATTGATTTGGAAAAAGCATATGATCAGGTGGACTAGGAATTCCTTTGATGGATTATTTTACAGAAGGGATTCAGGGATAAATGGATTAGGTGGATAGAAGAGTGTTTGGATCACCCTTATTTTCCAATTATGCTTAATGGAACCTCACAAGGTTTCTTTGATTCTTCTCGAGGATTAAGGCAGGGTGATCCCCTATCCCCTTTCCTTTTCACTCTTGTGGTGGATGCCTTTAGTGAATTGATGGCTAGAGATAAATCAAGATCATTCATTAAAGGATTCCACCTAAGAAACAATAGATTCTCCATCACTCATCTTCAGTTTGTTGATGGCATTATGTTTTATCAAAGTGAAAGAGAATTAGGGGATGCATATGCAGAATACTCTTAAGATTTTTTAGACAATTTCAATTTAAAAGTTAATCTCCCAAAAATTATGGGCTAGAATCAGTGTGGAGGATCTTGAGACTAATTCCTTTACAAGGATATTTAGATGTAAAGTGGAAGCTTGACCATTAAAATACTTTGGTTTGCCATTGGGAGGTTCCCCGGGATCCATTTCCTTGTAGGATCCTGTTGTGGAGAAGATTCAAAACAAGTTGGTAGGTTAAAAAAAATCCTACATTTCTTTAGAGGGAGAATCACTTTGATAAAGGCAGCAATGCCTAATATGCTAGTTAACTACATGTCCCTATTTGAAATGCCTAGTAAAATTTTGCTCATTGTTTTGAGAAATGTCAAAGGGAATTCCTATGGGATGGGGGGAGGGGCAAGAAAGATCACCTTGCGAAGTGGGAGGAAGTTTGCAAGCCAAAAATCAATGGGAGCCTGGGGATTGATTATCTCAAAGAAAGAAATTTAGCTCTTCTTGGAAAATGGCTTTAGCACTGCTCTACAGAAAGGGACAATCTATGGCATTCCACAATTTTCCACATATATGGGCTGAACACAAATGGGTGGATTTGTACAACTCATCGCAGTCCCTTTATGTCTTTGATTTGGAAACACATTATCCGTCTTTATCTATTGTTTCTCCCTCATATTCGGTTTGCTCTAAGTGATGGCCTCTCCATCAAGTTTTGGAAGGATACCAAAGTCTTTAATCTTCATTCCCTCGTTTGTTTCATATTTCCTCTCAAAAATAGGACACGATGTTCAAATCGTTTCAAACTTCTCATCAGGTCTCTCTTTGAATATTGCATTCTCGAGAGACCTTTTTGAATGGGAGCTTAAGTTAGTTGCTTTCCTCCTTGATAATCTACAAGAGGTCCTTATTTCGAATTTGTTTTCTAACAAGAGGATTTGGATCCATGAGTCTTCTGGAAATTTTTCCTCGGATTTTTCTTTTTGGTGCTTTCCAAATCCCAAAATGTTCTTGCCACCTTTCCGCATAGGAAAATTTGGATGCCTTGAGTGCCTAAGGGTCAAAGCCTTCACATGGACATAACGGCTCTCAATTGGATTAATACCATGGACATGCTTAAAAAAAGAAGACCATTCTTATCTCTATCTCTTCATTGGTATGTGTAATGCAAGATAACTAGTGAATCAGCACATCATATTTTTCGACATTGTAGCTTTGCTAGAGAAAAATGGAACTATTTTCTCTATAGTATGCATTTCTTGTGGTTTATGCCCAATGAGCAGCCGCCTTTCATTTCTTCATGGAGTTGCAAGGGTGTTGGAATCCACGGTGGGCTGTTTTGGGAGTGTTTATTGCATGGGGTCTTTTGGGGTGTATAGAGAGAGAGGAATAACAGAATTTTTTACGGCAAAAGCAAATGTTGAGGTGACATGATTGATGCGATCATTAGGGAAGGGAAGAGTTGGCTTCTTGTCACAAAAGAATAAAAAGACTTCTCCTTGTCAGTTTTCATTATGGATTGGCTTACTACCATTTCCTCTAATCCTCCAAGGGTGGACAAGTTGGTAAGTGGTTGGAAGCCTCTTAGCCTAAAGCTCAATGTTGATGGATTGTCAAAAGGAAACCCGGGTCTAGCTGGATTTGGGTGTGTGGTTAGAGATCATAATGGAAATATCTTTCGTGCGTTGTGTGACCCATTAGGCATTTGTAATTCTATCTGAGGTTCTGGGTCTTCTCATGGGGATACACGAACTTAAAAAGGAGGGGATTTCAGAGTGCAAAGAGGGTGTTTCAGTGGCAACCATTGGTTGGGGGATGGGGAAAGATTTTGGTTCTCGGAAATGTGGCTGAATGTTTATGAAATTAGGAAGTTATCTATGCTGTTGAGATGCTCCTTTTTTCATGTTCCTCGGCAGCAAAATGGTCTAGTGAATTAGCTAGCCAATTGGGGAGTTAAGATTCCATACTTGTTTATTGGCAGTTCTATGCCAGAGGGATTTATGTAGTTGGTTTGTCCATTTGTTGTTGTATTAGTATTTTGTAACCTCCTATCTTCTTAATAAAGTTTCATCGTTAATTATCCGGAAAAAAAATCAAACTTTTACTCTCTATGAAATAGTAGTATCCAAGAATTATTTTATCTCCTAAATAAGACAATCTACATTCGCACAAATTGGTGGAACTAGGTATCATCATCATTTTACACTACTGCTGAAGTTGTTAAAGGATAAGTTATGTGAATAAAGTTTTTCTGGTCTCCATTTGTTAAAAAGGGGTCCCTCGTATCCATATTATTCATCATAATGAAGGTACTTCGCCTGTAAAGTAATTAATGTGCAGACAATACTCATAACCAAAGGGGTGAACACCACACAATCTTGAATGGAAAACACTATTGCCTTGACAGTAGAAGCTGCCAATAACTACAGCCTCACAACTATTGAATAAGGCTCTTATATTAAACCCAAAGCAATCTACAATAAGAATCGCGCAAGGCTGACATGCTGTTAAAGACTCATAATCAGTAAAAGCAAAGTGCATCAGAATCATCACCTTGAGATTAGGTATGCGAACAATCTGAAGAACTGTAATTATCAGTGCAATACCCTGTTTGAAAGAGGAAAAAAAAAAAGAAGATAATTAGTAGCATTGTAGCTTTGAGAGTCTACATGATCTCCATTATATGAAGAAAAAAAAAATCAGCTTTGTAAAAATTAAATTGTTTTGATATGGTTGTTTATACTTTATACTTTATCCTTATGATGCACATATACAGATACAGACAAAACACTGACGTAGAATTGAAGATACAAGTCAAAATTTCTAGAAGTCCAGGACACTGCTGTGCCTGTGTATGCATCTCTCTTTCTCTCTCTCTCTCTCTCACACACACACACACACTCTCCCTCAGAGACTAGGTTTAATAAAATAATTTACTTTTACAGGTAAAAAGAGATGACACACGTATGGTCATCTCCTCTTAAAATAACAGTATGTCCTTCAAACGTCTTGACCTTCTTCCTTCTTCTTCCCCTCCCCTGGCATCCTCTCAAAGATATTTGCCATTGTATACAGTATTGACATCAATCATCTCCTCCAGCAAGCCAAGGAGCACTGGAGTAAGGAAGAGGAACAATGAAGACTTTTTGCTTTAAGGATCATCATTTTTGAGTAATGGTATGTAGGTTTTTTAGGTTAACTAGTACATTGGTGCTTCTTTTAAATCTTGGGAGTTGGGGCCTGTAGGATTTGTGGGATTTTTTCTTTTAATTTTTTTATTTTTGACAGGTAAACATTAGTGGTTAATTTATTAGTAGGTGAAGACGGGTATTGAACCCAGGTCTGCGGTACAACACCCACAGACTTTACGAACTTGGCAAGCTGGCATCTTCAACTTTTTCTTTTATCTGAAAGGGAAAAAAATTACTTCCGCATTCAGGAATTCAGACCAACTGAAAATCTAACACTGTTTCAAGTTTCTAGCTAAGTAAAATACCAAACCTGATAGATTAACCAATGAGGGAAGGAAGATATAGCCCACAAAGGCTTCTATGATACTCAGATATATATATATATATATATATATATATATATATATATATATATATATATATATATATATATCTCTCTCT
>JAOXJP010231155.1:0-10674 GCA_025762735.1 Platanus orientalis | reverse complement strand
CTCATAGAAACAAAGCTAGAACTCATGTCCTAAGGGATTAATTTCTTGTGCATGGCTAAGCTACCTAACCATTCAATCTGTATTCACAGACATCGATCAACACTGTCCATCAGTTACAACCTTGCTCTTCAAACAATCCAATGAGTCTAACCATTGCTCATATTTTCTTAGGCAGAGTGCCAAAGACAACCAAGCAAGCAAACCCCATATCGGGTAGGGAGAGAAGAAAAAAAAAGTAAGAATTCTTTCACATACACCATTAAAAATACAAGAAAGATGTAACATACCTTGGTCCTAGCCTCACATTGGGTTTTCTGTGCCTCCAATGCTTGGTGTTTCTCCTCTAGCTTTGAGCAAAACCGAAAAATAAAAGGAAAAAATATATATACAAATAAATATCACCACAAAATTTTGCATTTGTGATAAATTTACAAACTATTATTTACTATGTGACTAGGACACTTCATTTTTCAAAATTTTCCGTGTTGGACACTAACATAGAAACTGTATATAAAATATGTATCTATATAATTTTCACAGAAGGTGCCACATCAGACACCCACCTGTATCAGTGTCCTTGTTACTTGGGTTATTTATTAAGAAAAGCTGTTCTCTACACAACTGAACATTCAAAAGCCTGACAAAGAAAGTACCTCCTTGCGTTTCTCGGCATGTTCAGAGCATCTAAATGAAGGAGCTGAAGCAATGGTTGTCCTGAATTTTAATGTCCTAATAGACATCTAAGCTTTTAGCTTAACTTGTGACCAGAGCACACACCCCCACCCTCACCAAAAGCAAATATCAATTGAGCTAAAATAGAAGGCTAACATAATACAGATTCTCTCACAGTAAACAAGCAATAAAGGTTGGAAAAATCTGGTCATATGCATTGTAGACCAAGGTTATAAGGAAACAATGAAGACAGAATAATTTCTATGAACATCTCTATTACAAGAATCTCAGCTATTTGCACAAAAAAAAAAAGCAATATTTTCTGATATTGTGTAAACCAAGAGGGAATGGACATTGCATCGATGTCCAAATGCTGATGAGGACACTAAGATGATAAAGTTCAAAAAATGACATTTCTTTATAAGAGATATTAGGTTGACAATAATGACTGTCAAGATTTGAATGGCAACTTGTTTAACTACTTGCATTTATAAAAGTGAATATTCAATGATATGAGTACTAAATAGCTCTGTTTCTCTTTAAGTTGCTTTATGCAACTAATGAGTTCTCTTTGGTTTTGCTCAAAACTTCAAGTTGAGATCATGGCTTTCTCTTATTAAAAGTACAACGGACATATCTGGAAGACAATGTCATTCAATATGCTATAGTTTATGAACAAACATAAGAGATTTGGTCATGTTCAATGCAGCAGTGATAGATGTAGTCTGTATAACCAACAAAAAGAACGAACAGAAGGTATCAATAAGAACTTAACAGCAGTCTCTTGACGATGTCCTAAAGCGGTTTTCCACCCCTCAGTGCCCTGATTGGTGCAGCAGGGTTGTTTGGCTTCCAGCACCTGGTTTCAACAGACCATCTCCCTGCCATGCATTGCAAATGGAAGATGATAACAATGGCCCAATAATTGGTTCCTACTCAAGGAGAACAAAGGCTGAAATTCAAAATAACAATAAAGAAGAAAAAAAGAAGATGAAGATGGATCCTTTGTGACTCTATATTCTTCCTAAGTTTTAACTCTGTAATCTAAATGGAGTCCTGGTTTTTCTAATATGCAGAATCCGAATACTGCTACATAAACATCATAAATACACAGTGATCTTAGTCCTTGATGGGCTAGCAGGACTTACCCAATCCGGACCTAAATTGGCAAACCCACCACAGGAAAAATTAGAATTGACATGCTGAATTGAATTTCAAGGATTCAGAATTCTACTGTTTGGTCAATCTGTTAGCAATAGAAATCATGCGTGCATCCTTTTTTCAGGCATATCTTCAAAAAGCTGCTCTGCTTCATCCCCTCTCCTAGCTTTTCCAAGGTCAAGATTACAAATGGCATTAACAGCCACCCCATTCTCTCTTCATAATTTGAAGTACTCCATTTTCATTGCATTCTACAATTTCCCGCCTTGCATTTGTTCTTCCTTGCATATTCAACAAACATCAATTTCACCAACCCATCCATCCAAAATTTACAAGTGAGCAGACCTTTTCATTCGATGTGAGACCCATAAAAAGTAAACCCTTTCATCCAAAATTTACAAGTGCCACGGAAAGGACTTGGATCTTCATCTTTGGTTACTGAGCATAGGTACCATAACAGTTGCTTGAAGCCACGGGTAGCTGCTAGAGAAATGGGCGTTACTCCTTCATCATTCCGTATCTGGGGCAAATAAGGGTTCTTTAACACTAAAGCCTTGGCCGCCTCAGCGTCTCCAGCTATGACTGATGAATGAAGAGCGGTATTTCCAAACATGTTTTTCAATTCTGGATATTTTTGGGGCATCAGATACACCAGCATTTTCACAAACTTCGTCTGCCCTGTTGCGACCGCAACGTGTAATACAGTCCCAATTTTAGAAGAAATATGGGCGATTTTTAGAGAAGGGTCGGAATGAAATATTTTAATTGTTGCTTCCCAATAACCACTGGCGGCGGCTTTGTGTAAGGTGATATACCGTTCGAAGTTTTCGTGGCTGCATTGCCCTGTGATGAGGAGATCCAAATATCAAATAACAGAAGGAAGATACGCTAGTAATCAATCGTGAACAAAACTTTGAAGGAACCCGAAATTTTTTATTTTTTGTAAATATGAGAACACGATTGAAATTAGAAATAATACTAATAAAAAATAAAAAATTAAATAGGAGAAAGTTTCAGCACCTGAATCGTTATTCTGCATATTTGGGAGTTCAACGGCCTCCAAAAACCCCAAAAAAAATGCAAAGAAACAATATAGATAATACCATTATACCGTCTAATCAGGCTCTGAAATCCCCTATTTTTATAAACCCCAAAAAATATACCCAATCAAAGAAATTAAACTCTTCTATTTTTATAAACCCCCAAAAATAAACCAAATAAAAGAAAATAAACCCTAGCTACCAAATCATAAGAAGAGAATAAAAAAATGAAATCTCAACTTATCACGGGAAGAAGGAACAGAACGCATATAGGTTTTTATATTGTTAATTTTCATGCACCAAATAATGTGTTTACATATTATATAGGATTTTATGATGTAAATTATTTATCTATGTAAATTCAAGAAGAGAGTCCGGGAAAGCACCAAGAAGACGGACTCAAAGCCGAAATGATTAAGTCAAAGAGACTCAAGTATTGTTAAATAATTCTTAAGTATTAAATGCTAATTACTTCAAAAAAACCAATATTTAGAATTTGAAGGTAAAATTGTAAAATACTGGTAAGTGGTAATGAGGTGACTTAACATTAGGTGGATTTAGAATGAATTAAAAATGGATAACCTAAACTTTAAAAAAATCCCATAAAAATTGAACCAATAATTGACCAAAATTGAAACAAATTAAATTGTGCTAAAAATGAAATATAACTCAACTTAAAATGATCATATCTTTTTATCCAAGTGTCTGTTTGTGAGCCATACGTACACAAGTCGAACAGTTCAACGATATCTTTTTGAAAATGAAAAAAAATATATGTTTGATATTTTCAAACGGCTATATTTTTTACTGTTTAAAAAGAGATGTTGGAGATATTTGAATGAGTTTTTCCACTCTATAAATAGATGCACTAACCCCAATGAATAGATAACTCTTGTACTTGAACAAATAGTCAAATCTTGATAAAAGAATGCTAGAGAGAGCCAAATAGACTATGAGTTAAAGCATTATTGGTATATGACATTGAGAGTTATTCTACGTAGTTAAACCCTTTCAAGGTCACCTGCAAGCTTCCCAACATTCTTTATACATTTGTTGGAAGCAAGAAAGAGTGTTTCTACAAGTTAAATTCACCTACATAAGAGGCACCCTGAAAAACGAAGATTTATTTATCTTCAACTTGTTCGTAGCCTTTGCCAAAGTCACTGAAGACAGATTCTCAACCTTTGCCAGAGTTAGCAAAGCGTTCGTGAAACATTTGCTGGAGTCACCAAGTGTGAGTTAATCCATCAGAGTCACCAAGTGCGAGTTAATTCATCGGAGTCACTGGATGAAGCGTGTCCACTGGAGTTATTAGGAGCACACTTACAAGGGAGTGGATTCTCTATTACTTGTAAGTAAATCCTTAGGTTTATTAATTTTTCCTATAATAGTAAATGATCTATTAATAAAAATTAAATAGGGTTGGAGGAGCCGGTTGAAGAGTGGTTGTAAGTCGGAGGACCAAACCAATATAAATTTATGGTGTTGTGGTTTGGTTGCATTTTCTCTTTAGTGATTGTTTATGTTTATTTTGATTATGCAAAGCAGTCTAACACACTAGTGACTTTAGTTAAGGTTAAAATTAAAAGATTAACTTAACAACCTAAAGGAATTTATCTGCCTTGCTTCTGCTCTGCTATAGACAATCTTATAGTGTACAACGGAGCCCCGTGGTCTATAATAAATTCGTAGAAAAAAGATTTACTTAATTAAAATAATTTTTGTTACATAATTAATTTAAAAAATTAAGTAAATCTTAAAGAAAGTGAATAAATTATTTAAAAGAATTTAAAATAAGTCTAAGGATCTTATTCACCCACCCTCTAGGATGCATATTGATAATGTCAACTGGTATTATACTCTGATTTTTCAATTTTGCATATTCCAACATCCAACAATGGCTCAATAAGAGAAAGCGGGAGGGGTACAAAACGCCGTATATAGAAAGTAGTATAGTCAGCATTTTCATGAAAACGCTGATTATGTTGTTTTTGCGGAAGAACAAAAATAGTATTTTAAAAACACTGTATAAATCCTATATAAGTAGCGTTTTAAAAAAAATGATGTCTATATTAGTTTGTAAAGCGTTTAAAAATTGCTATTTTTGTCATTTACCCCATTTAACAACGTTTTAAAGGAAAACACGGTATAATATTATACCTTTTACAGTCTTTGTACAAGAAGGCTGCCTAAAATATACTGTTAAAAACCATTTTTGTTGTAGTGTTACAAAAATGGAACATAACAAAGGTAAAACACAATGCATAATCTTTGATAATTCATTGCTAATAGCGTACTGCACACGCAGAATACATGACATTGAAACATATCATATGATTGAATTTAATATCCTTCTTCATGGACGGTTACTGAATGTCATAATTTGGTTCAAGCTTCAAATAATAGCATCGTAGTCACCACTTAAGCTCCTTTTGCATCCTCTCCACCAATCAAGAGATCAGCTTTATCTTGAATCAGCTTCCATGCTCCATCCACATGTCGTTCCTCTGTCAAAGTCGTTCCAATTGCACAACGTATCAGGTATGTGCCACCCACAACTGCATGGGTCATGAAAGCAAGCCCACTCAAATTCACAGCCTCTAGTAGCTTGCGGTTTAACTCTGACCCATCATCTTCTTTCATTGGCTTAAGCCGGAAGCACACCAATGCGAAGATCCTAGGCACCACAACCTCAAACCTGCTGTCTGCATTAACCAGTGATTCAAATCGCTTAGCCAAGTTTATGTCGCTTCGTATGTGGGTAATCAAGTTGGCCACACCATACCTCCGAATCACAACCCACAGTTTCATGGCTCGGAAACGTCTGCTCAGTGCAATTTGCCAGTCCTTGTAGTCCACCACCTCCATTGATTCACTAGCCTTATTTCTCAAATACTCTGGATTAGTAGATAAAGAATCCACAAATGACACAGGGTCCTTCACCCATAAGCAGCAGCAGTCCATGTTCGCGAGGAACCATTTATGTGGATTCATGCTAATTGAATCAGCATGTTCCACCCCATCCAAATGGTGCCTAAATTCAGGGCATATGCATGCGCTGCCTGCATAAGCTGCATCGACGTGAAACCACACCCCATGTTCCCTAGCCACTAGCCCGAGGTCGAGCAGTGGATCAACTGCACCGGATGCGGTGGTGCCGACGGTGGCGCAAAGGAACAAGGGGACTAAACCGGCGGCCAGATCCTCCTTAATTGCCACCCTCACTTCATGGGGTGACAATGCAAGGTTTGATGAAGGTGATGTGATGAGTGATCGGAAATTGGCCGGTGGGATTCCTACCAACTTAGAGGCCTTCTGAAAGGTGAAATGTGTTTGGTCAGAGCCATAAACGATCAGTTTAGTGATCATATCTCCACCCAGTTCTTTCAAGGCCTTGTCTCTGGCAGCTGCTAAAGTGCAAACGATTGCCTCGCATGTGCTACCGTGGATTACACCACCACCGTTTCCAGAGAAGAGAAATGGGCTTGGGAGCTTGAGCATCTTACCTATCCAATCCATGACTATGGTTTCAAGTTCTGTCGCGGCAGGAGAAGAGGCCCAGTTGAAGCCTACGACGTTGAAGCCAGTGCAAAGCATCTCTCCTAGGAAGCCGGCAGTGCTTGCATTGGCTTGGAAATAAGCAAAGAAGTTGGGGCTCTGCCAATGAGTGAGGCCTGGTATGATGCTGTGTTGGACATCTTTAAGAATGGTTTCTAATGGCTCGGAAAAGTAGGGGGCATCGTTGGGGAGTTGCTTCCATAGAAATCCCGGTTCAACCTGACTTTGAACTGGGTACTTCTCCACATTTTTATAATAATCAGCTATGAAATCCAGAACCATACTCGATTCTAGGGTGAAATTGTTGGGGTTTAGGGGTTTGAAGATTTCATTGGGGCAGCTACCCATTCTGCAAGCAAGTAGATGGTTCTCCTAAAAATTTGGGTATTGGGGCTCTTAGGGAAGTGTCGCCCATAAAACTAAGAACCCAAAGGGTCTTTATAGTGAGTCTTGTGGTAAAGTGTGCCCAAAGATAGCTCTGTCCACAAATAATCCCTAAGGAGATGTATACCACTTAAAATTAGGCGAGAATGAATCTTGTGAGAGCTGTGAAAACGACAGCAGGGTACGGATACATCAGTGCTGAAAAGTGAAAGTGCCCCCCAAATAGCACAAATCACTTTTTGGTACTCTACTGATGTGTCAGCCCCTTTAGTGTCGTTTTCACAGTTCTCACGTGATTCATTCTCACATAATCCAAGCCCCGAATTATACATATCAAAAAAAGGGGTTAAGATTAGGTGAGAATGAATTTCACGAGAACCATAAAAACGTCACCAGGGTGCAGACACATCAGCACTGAAAAGTGATAAGCACCCCCAAAAAGTGTAAATCAGTTTTCGGTGCTGATGCATCAGCTCCCCTGGTGCTATTTTCACGGTTCTTACGAAACTCATTTGCGATCCTCCCTGGCCTCCTTATGGCCTAGCAGGTTGATACATCACCAAAAAAAGGTAGGTATTGAAACTGTTTTTTGATGATGTGTTGACCTGTTAGGCCAGACAGGTCATAAAGAGGTCAGACAAGAGCCCCTCTGCCAAAAAAAAAATTGATTCACTTTTTTAGGGTATGATTATTTGTGGACAAGAGACTAGGGATGCAAATGAGCAGGATTCGATGCGGATATTAGTATATCCGAATTTGGGTCATTTATAATCGGATAGTTTTAAAAAAAAAACGGATATTTAATTGAATTGGATACATATAGGTTCATATTTGTATCTATCAACTTAGTCGAATATCGGTTATGAATACGGATATATTCGATTAAACAAATTCATTAAGTTACATTAACATATTTGTATATGTTAGGTTAGGATTAATGTTAAAAGTGATGCAACATATCTTACAATAGTATTTAAAAACTAAAATAACTTACAATATTATATAATATGACAATTAATATATGCATACATAAACGAATAAGAAAAATGAATTGGATTTGGATAACAATCAAATACTTGCATCCCTATTGTACCCCGCAAAAAATGCCACACTTCACCCCACTTTAAGATGCGGTAGAAGATGTCTGAGTTGACATTGTTTGGTACAGCTTGAAGTGTGGTAAAGTGTGGCATGCAGTGTGACATGAAACCACAAAAAATTGAAAAAAAAAATTGATGGGACATTTTCATTTTTTGGTGGGTATTTCCATTTTTTGGGTTACATGTCACACTGTACATGATGATTTCAACAGCTATCTATCATTAACAAAGTTATTTTATTTTTTGTTCAAAGATATTTGCTTCGTCTGGACAAACAAAACAACAGTGTACACTAGCCAATATTTGGACAAACCATGCCGGCCCTCTCTATCAGCATCTCTTTTTACACCGTTTAAAAGGAGGAAGAAAATGTTCTGTAATGAAAAAGTGTTTATAATGAATGATAAGTTGACATGTATTATTCTTGGGGTTAAAAACATGCAAAAAAATCCCTGAGGATTTGGTAGGACAAGTTAAAATGAGCTTAAGATAGGAATGACATTAGGGCCAATGCATCAGTGCCAAAAAGTGAAAAGCATCCCCTAAAAAATGTATGTCACTTTTTGGGCACTGATGTGTCAACCCTAATGTCATTTCTATCTTAGACTCACTTTAACCTGTCCTACCAATTCTCGCCTTCCAAAAAAGTGTTAGGTGTTAGAAAGATACACCAAACCCAAAAACCCATTACGTGTCAATCAATGGCACACTTATATATAGAAATTCTTTCAAGATGGTATCTAGGACATCAGATGAGTCACATGGAATAAAATGGGCTAGAGTTAGATGAAATTTCAAATTCCAACCCATTTTATTCCAAATGAAATCACCTGGTGCCCTGGACACAATATCTTTGACAGGAAATTTGCTAATTAGATATGATATGCAATAGGAGTGGCAATTCTTGTTGGTGGGTCATGTTCATGTTATGTCGAGATAAAGATATATATATGACTATATGACTCGACCAAAACCCGATCCATTTGTTAATCATGTCAAAGTGGTTTGACCTGCTTTGATCCAAAACACATTTACAGTCAAACTGTAACCCACTAAGTTCGTGTTGGGTTCGGGGTTATGTGATAATTTGTGTTGATGGATCAAATTTGTATCATATCAAGTTAAGGGTATACGATATATATATAGGTCAACCTGAGCTTGACCCATTTATTAATTGTGCCAAAGTATATCAACTGGCTTTGACCCAAAACATATTTATAGTTAACCCTAACCTGCTTATTTTGTGTTGGATTCACGGGTTGTGTCAAACATTGCCACCCCTAATTTGTAATCTTCCATCATATTTCAAATTTGTGATGGTCCTTCATTTTGGTTTTCCACATGGAAAAAATGTCATGTCCAAGATGGGACACCAGGGACAACATGTGAAAGAAAATGACCAATCTATTTCTTCTACAAATCGTTCTGATGTGCCGTCTTATTCACCATCCTAGGCATCTTGGAGAAAACACGTCTCAATTTCTCATTCACATATTTTGTCATCCCCTTCAATTTCGATCTTTCTAATGCCTAAATATTTTGTTAAACGAAGCAAAGGCTCAGTCCAAGATGATGTATTTGACACTGGGGGCCCGAAATCCTCTACACCACCCCCTTGTGCGCGACTCAATGTCCACACACAAGGGAGGAAACCCATTCACTTTTTGGAGGTGATGTCCCTCTTGTGTGGCTCATAAGGGGGGTGGTGTAGAGGATATCACCCCCACCTAGGGATGACACGTTGAACACAAAAGGTCAGTTAACAGGCCTCATATCTTCTGCGCTGCCCCCCTTGTGTGATGTCGAGGGCCGAGATACAAGGGGCTATCATTTCACTTTTTGGGAATGTCACATCACCCCCCTAAAGTGAAATGATACTTTCCCTCTGTCTCGGCTCTCAACCTCACACAAAGGGGGGCGGCACAGACAATACTGACGCCAGTTAACATCCACAAGATTTTAGTGGCCAACACAAGTGTCCAAGATCTCCAGATTTTTAAAGGTCAGCTAACATCCAGAAGATTTCAGTGGCCAGCACAAAATTCAACGAACTGAGCTACACATTTTCAGTTTTATCTATCTTTTTACCACATGTCAATTATTGAAATCTGCTGAATGATATCTGAACTTTAGCAATCTGGAGATGATCACGGGATCCAAGACACCATCTTGACACCAAAACCTCAATAGAAAGAATTGTCCTCTTTGTTAAAACAACACCTAATTCGTCACATGGCATTCTGCTATGTCGGAATAAAGACTGATAATTACAGCAGTACTTTTCTTGGATTCAAGTGTTCACTGTGTCAGCATAAAGAGGGGCCAATTTTTTTTTTAAAATGATAATCCATTACGGAAGAGCGAAATAGGGACCATATGCCCTTGCATTACCTGTAGGGGTGGGCATGGGCCGGGCTTGGGCTGGGCCATAATAGGCCCAGGCCCGGCCCTCAAATTATAGACCGGGCTCGAGCCGAGGGTTGAGCCTGTAGTGGAGGGCTCAGGCCGGGGTTTGGACCTGGCCCTCATTAATTAACCGGGCCTTCGGTCGGGCTTCGTGCCGGTCCATGAATTTAGAAAAAAATAATTTTAAGATGTAGGTTTGAACTCTAGATCTATCCAAGGTCAAAATATCGATTTTGATAGATTATTTGTCATGAGGATTAATGGAAATTTGACTAAAATGCTTCAAAATATTATAAAAATTATGAAAATTTCAATGTGAACTGTTATGAAAATTTCAATCTATGTTGAGCATG